>JAGFBZ010000568.1:0-62500 GCA_018398805.1 Hirundichthys speculiger
TAGAACAATGTCCTCTGGACAGATGAGACCAGAGTGGAGTTGTTTGGCCTTAATGTCTGGCTCTGTGTTTGGAGGAAACAGAAGTGCCCCACAGGACAGAGTATTCCAGAGATTTTGGTCGAAATAGGGGCTACCCAGGTACGGCGAAAATCTGTATCCACCAGGTGGCAGCACCGGTCAAAACCTGACGTTACTTCTGCATCTGGGGCTTTTTGAAGATACGTAACTTCCAGTTTTGAAAGGCACCGTTCAAAACTCCCACTGATTTGGAGGACACTGATTTAATGCGATGGTCAGGACGAGACGGGGAAGAACCTCACAAGAACTTCCACATTCAAGCCCGTTCAGCGAAGGAACAGACCGACAGTGGTGACCCGGTCTACTTGGTCTGGAACGGTTGGAGGAAGCCGTAGAGGGGAACGGGACAGATCTGGCCCTGGACTGGTCCTGCTGGGTCGTACAACGGGACAGCGATCCACAGAAAAACCAGCAAATTTACATCAGAATGATTTTAAAAACCAGCCAAGGTTTTAGACAGTTCAGACCTCGTCCCATTACAAGTGATGTGGACCCTTAAGAGGGCTGTCCAGAACTGAATTTTCAGGGTTCTTAGTAGTATACATATTTTTTCTTTCTTAATATTAAGACCCACTACTGTTAGATTATTTTCATGTTGTTTTTTTTTACCTCAAAAAATCATGTAGGATTAAAAGAGGGCGTACTAACTTTTACACAACTATAACAAAGAGGAAGGAGCTTCATCAGAAAGAGAGAGAGGCTGGAACCTGAGCGCTGATCATCGTCCACCCACCCAGGACTCAGCCCTCCTTATTTTCACTGAGAAACTACATGATGCCGGCTGTTAAAAATAGAAAGCTTCTAATCTTTGTGGTTTCTTTTTGCCTTCACAAGACAAATTTCCAGAAGCTCACAAAGCTCCCTCATGTATCGGAGGCCTCCCCTGTTCAGTGTTAACACTTTCAAACGTGTTAATTGGAATCACCGCAGGACCCGACAGAGAAAGTCAAGATGACCTGAATTTCATATTATAATTAAAGCCACCCTCGGTAAAGAGTAAGGAGGAAAAATGGCACTTTCTATAAAAAAAACACCCACAAGCAGAGCAGAGCTGCACTGCATAAAACCTCCAGTTGTGTAATCCTTTTTTCTTGGTTAGCTGGACTCTTGTGGATTTTTTCTCTTTGTTATTTATTTAACTTTTTTTTTTTTGCAGCTTTTATGCTTTTTGATTTCTGTGCTTTCACAAGGAATAAATGCAGTCCCCTCTCTGTTTATTCTTTCCTCTTCTTTCAATTATACTTGAACAAATTTGTGTCCTGGTTCCAAGCCTCCTCAGTCGATCAGAACTCCAGCCATGCGCCCGAAAATACCAACACGGTGCCATGTGGTGCTGAAGCTTTTTAAAACAGCACGTGAAAATCCAGTAGAGGGACGCTCAAGTCGCTCATTTTACCCAGGTATCAAAGCTGATCAGGCCATAATCGTGCATGTGCTTTGAACAACTGTGACCTTCATGGCAATATTGAATGTACGAATAGAACCAAAGCGAACCGAACCGAACCGAACCGAAGCAAAACAAACTGGAGAGAGCTGAAAGGGAAATACTGACCTTTGTGACATGTTGAAGTTCAGCCTTATTCCCAACGCCCACTCTGTCAGGATTTACAGAAGCCTTTATCCTCGTCTTTCTAAAGGCTCCGTCGGTCTTGGATGTAAGCGCAGAGAAGTAGAGAAAAGAGCCGTGACATCTCTCATTACGTGAGCATGTGCAAATAACCAGGTTTTATGATCAGGTAGAGGAAGAAGATCCACAACGGACACCCAGCCAGCCAGTTTGAACCGGATCCACATCTGTTGTAGACAGCACATCTGTAGCAGAACATGTGGTAGGACTGGATCGGTGAATTGGTACCAACTTGAGCGCATGAAAGGAGTTGCTCTGAGCAGTAATTTCTTGGATTTAAGGATTCCATTTTTGAACTTTAAAAAAACAGCAGTGCACTGAACTTAGACCAGACTATTTAAATATTTAATTATAAAGGTGCCATTTTATTTTACTTTACTTTTCATACTCTTTGTTTCAACTGTTATAACATTTATGTTTTATTAATTGACTTAAGTCACTTTGCCACTCAAACTGTGGTCTGTAACCCTATTACAAGGGAGAACTGGGCCCCACACATTCCTAAGGACACCTTAGAGTCACCAGTTAACCTGACAGCCATGTTTCTGATCAGCAGGAGGAAATCTGAACACCTGGAGAGAACCCACTCAGGTGTGGGGGGGAACATGCAAACTGCACACAGAAAGGACAGGCAACACAGTCTAACCCAGTCCTTCTCAAACAGGGGGGCGTGACTCCTTGGGGGGGCCCCGGGGAATATGCTATTTTTTTCACCATACTGGAATAAAGTGTAATAGCACATATGCTCCAGTAGGGGGCAGTGGTGCTCTCATTGTCACAACGTGCGCAGGGACTGTTAGCTATATTGTGTTGGGGTATTTTTGCACAGACATGCGCACACACAGCACAGAGCAGGAGATATGAAGAGAACAAACCCTCAAGAGACACCACGGAAAAAATATTTAACAGGAATGAAAAGAAAGGAGGAAAGAGACGGAGATAATGAGACAAACGAAAGACGAGGAAATATGACGATGCTAATGTAGCGCTGCTACACTGACTACGGTGAGACTGATGCACTTTAAATGTTTACAGATGAAAAAACTATTTTAATAAAGTTATTCTTTGTTATAAGTTGATCTATATTTCTTTTCTTTTTGTTTCCCTTAATGTTAATAAGGATACAGTGCTGTGCAGAGGTGTACTTATAGTCACGGTGGAGGGGGGGGGAATGTTTTCTTCTTCCTATGTGGGTGCAGCAGAAAATAATTGAGAAGCACAGATTTAACCTCAGACAAGTTAGTAGAAGTCACAATGAAAACATCTTTAAACCATTTTCTGATTCACAACAGTAAAAGCTGTGTGAAGGCAATGTCTCATGGCTGCATAAATAAATTCACATAAAGTCTGACTCACATGATCTAATACTCACCTGCACGACTGACGTGGTTGTGGTTTGGAAACATATTGTAAAAATCCACGCTACCTGGCCTGCCGCCGCAGAAGCCGAGTGCTCCACCGTGGAGCCCTCAGCCTGGCGGCGCCTCGCCTGCCGTTCCCCAGCCGAAGCCCCCGAGCGTTCCACTCTTCCTAGAGGAGTTGTGCTGGCCGCCGGCGCCGCCCGGCCTCCGGATATTGTTTTGGTGACGACATCGGCTGCTGTTAGCGCGGCTCAGCTAAGCTTCACCCTCGGACCCTGACAGACCAACCACAGCCAGTCACGGCAGGTCTAAACCAGGGGTGTCAGACTCATTTTCACTGAGGGCCACATCAGCATCATGGTGGCCCTCGAAGGGCCAGATTAACAGCATGAATGTAACAAAGTGCAATGTAAATCAAAATATATTAAACTACACCTTATTATATTGTTAAATAACAGATTCTGTATTTATTATGTATTCAAGTTTCAAATATTTAAGTCATTGTTATATTAAACTCAGGGTTTGTGGTAATTAAACATCACTGAGAGTATTAATTTCCTTGGTTTCAGAAGCGGAAGCGGTTCTTTGTTTTTCTTGGAGGCTAAATTTAGCATATTTAGCTCCATGTTTGCTGTCAAAATGCCAACGTAGTTTAAACTCTTTCACGACTGACACCCGCCTCATAACACAAGACATACTGATATTTCACCTTGAGATACAAACTCTTTAACTGCATGACTTAATGGAACACCTTTTTGTCTGCTGTACAACTCTTCACCCCCTAACTCGTGCAATATTTTTCGTTTTACACTTTATTTATGCCATACTTATTTATTATAATTGGTCCCTGTAAAATATCCACCGCTCCATCTCATGTAAAGTATAATGTAAAATATCAACAGCTCCACCTCATATTTATTAAAGTGAAATATGTATATATGTGTATAAATTGTAAATAGTCTGGTGTGTATATAGCTTATGTTTAACAATTATTTTTTTTTTTGAATATTTTTTGAGAGCTATATATACATTTTATATTATTTTTTGCCTTTTTTTTTTTTTGCAAGTACTTCTCCGAGCCCTGTTGAAATTTTTTTTTTATTTGTCCAACCTGTGCTGCTGTAACAACTGAATTTCCCCGATGAGGAATTAATAAAGTACTATTCTATTCTATTTTATTTTATTCTTGTAATTGTTTTCCCATCGTTCATGAAACTGCCTTCCTTGTGCATCAATTCTTCTCTTCTTGCATATGTTTGGGTTCGATTGTAAAGGTTTTTCTTAAGTCCATCAGTTCTGAAAAATCGTCTTGCTCATAGCTACCATTATCGTTGTGGGTAACGACGAAATGCATGATGGGAGATGTAGTTTATTGTCAATATGCGCTTTAAAGCGGTGAAAGCTTATTTTTGGTTTAAAATTTAAGCCAATAATGCCCAAGCCCACGAGGACCACATAAAATGACGTGACGGGCCACATTTGGCCCGCGGGCCTTGTGTTTGACACATGTGGTCTAAACGATGAAAGGACAAAATTTGGAAATTTTATGGACAAAATAGACGCCTCTTGGTTGTTTTGCTTTGCGTGTGGGGACGTTTATTAGAAGACATACGGTCTTTCCACTGGCTTGTGATAAATCCTGCAGGGATGCACATTAATCTGTCATTTTACCAGTATGGAATTCTTACATATTTAACAATAGGGGACATTTTCTTCCTCCACAGGTGATGTGAAGGGTCTTCGTGTGATTTAAGGTTGGGAAAACCAGAGCAGCAGTCCTCTGACTGAGCACCAGAGTGTGACCAGCTGATTGTGAGGATGATCTCCAGCTTTTTCATACTTTTCAATGAACGTTGTTGTGCATGCATGTTCTTTAACCAAAGAAGGACTTTTCCTTCTTCACATCTGAAAAACAAGCCAGTTTCTCACAGGAAGCACCGCTTCAGAGCAACTTGACCTGTGAGGCAAGAAACCTCAATAATCTGTTATCCTCTGTAGTCGAACGGGCAAAAATAGAAATGAAGGCAGGAAGGCGGAGTGAGAGCTGTGAGGAAATAAAGCCAGAGGAGCCTGGGAGGAGAGCGGGAGGGAGGAACTGATGTCTGTTCTTGTTTCACGCATCTCTTCTCTGTGACTCACTGGGATCACTGGGAGCGTTTACATTCCCACCGGTATTCCACATTTCTCCTTCGTTAGTTCTTATTTTTATTCTTTTTTTTTCCCTTTCTCCTACATTAAAGGGAAAATTACGTGGATTTCGTGTGGGAGGTCTGAATCGTTCTGGGAGTTCAGTTCATTCGGGTTTTCCCTCCGACTGAACCGACCACCTCAAACACACACACAGACAAGCACAGTTGGTGTGTTTCCGTCCACCTGAGCAGACGATACGTCTGTGACTTTATGTTTTACAAGGCAGTCAATTAAAAAAAGTAATTTGCATAATTCAAAATGAAGATTATACATCTTCGTTAAATTCAAGGTTTGGCTTCGTCAAGCGCCGTCCCTGGACCAGGCCGACCCAGAACTGGTCACGGGGGTCTGTCAGAGCAATTACCAGCAGAACAAGCCATGGCTTTTAAATGATGTTTCAATTCACATCTGAGTTCACTAAAAGTGCTGAGAAACTAAAAGTAAAGCCAGATTTAATCCGACAGATGGTCCCTCAGGAGCCCACCCCCCTACTTATGTATAAATCTGATTAGGTCCATTTAAAACTTCACCCCAACAGAGTTATCATGGATTACAAATCTAGCTATGGAGAGCAAACCTATTTTTGTACCTGGTTGTAAATACGTTCATTTCTGCTGCAAAGTTGGACATTTTAACATGAGCGTTGATGGAGATGAACTGGTGTTTGAGGCCCGCCCCCTGGTGGTCATTCAGGGAACTCAAGGACAAAGGACTAGCAAGTCAGTAACCTAAATTTAGGTCTTATGACTGGCTGATGTGGGAGTGTTTTATTACAGGAAATCAAATGTTCTACAGATTACACCTACAAACTGTCCTTCTCCAGGAACTGAAATGTTTCCACAGCTTCCACTGATTAATGGCAGATGTTTGCCTCGCTAACATCTGGAACCCTGGTTCAGGTACATGCTGGAAGTCATGCCCATAATTCACGCAAGGCCTCATGGGGGCCAGGAACGAAGGTGGATTATCTTCCAAGACCACATAACATCACACATTTAAAAAGTGACTCAAGCTCCGCCCCTACAGGAGGTTAAATTCAAGTCTAGTTAGTGAAATAAACCTAACAAGCAAATCAATTCTGGACAGGTTCGTTAAGTCGCTTTAAAAAAAGCATGGTGGGGTGGAGGTGACGCTCAATCAAACCAGCAAATGTTTAGGTGAAAACTCATAATTTGTGACTTTAAAAACCCACCGGTTTGCATCAGAAACTCAGAGAGCAGAACTTTTGTAAACCCACAGATTCACAAAGTCAAAACTGAGAAATCACTGCTTTATAAAACCACAGACATGGAGAAAAAGAAATCAACCGGATCACTGAAGCAGCACGTAAACGAAATGGCTACAGATGAAAACCTTACAGCCTGAGCACCCCGTAGCGGTTAGAGGAGACGCCGGTTAACTGCGTAGTCCGTCGATAGACCGAAATGGCTCTGGGCCTTCTGGGAGTTCTGGCTGCTGGATGTTTCTCTGACGACTCTCTCAGTCTGTAGTGGCTGTGAGGAAACGGTGAAAGCCATCAGTAGATCCGTGTTTCAGCACATTCAGTAATCTTTTTCATCCCCTGATATTAATTCTGTCTAACAGGAAGTAAAGCACACAAACACCACTTTTCATTCAGGGCAGTTCTTGTTGATTGGCTGCAGACGGGTCCACGTGGACGACAGAAAACACTGCGAAGGGAATTAAACTGAGGAGGGATATCGTGCAATCTCCCGCTCTCAAGGACAGCTCCAGTTTGCAGTGAGGTCACATCTGCGATGGACTAATGTGTCCCTCAGCATGTGGGACACCTTCACAGTTTATAGGAGAAGCCCTGAGGGAGGAGGCCAGCCGGAGCCGGCCGCTCTCTGGGCTTCAGGGATGCCCCCGCACCCTTCAATTCCAGACAGCGTGCCCTTTTTAAAATACAATCACAGAGCGTGAGTGGCAGCCTCGCTGCCGTCTGTCCCATCGCTGCGCTCAGTACTGAAACGCTGCCTCGTTTGGACCGGCCGCTGCTGAAAACCCACGGTCCAAACCACAACTTCAGCGCCAGTCTTGCTTCCAGCATTAGCTTTATTATCAATAAATTATGACATTTTTATTATTCGAACAACTCTAAACGGTGCTTTAGATCAGTTTAAAAGGTGCCACATTGGAATATTTCTTAAATCTAATCTTTGATTGACATGACTGAAGCCTTGAATTATGACGTAACAGCAAGAAACTCAGAAATCAGGAGTAACACCAACACAGTAATTTATTTCTTTCTTTAATTAACAGTAAAATGTGATCTGATCTCCATCTAGGTCACAGTCATACACAAACGGCTAATAACACAGATATTTATAATTTCTCGTGTCCTCATTAAACACAGCCATTAAACATTCACAGCGCTGGAGGAAAAAGTAAACGAAGGCGCAGACTAATTATTTCAACGAGCGCTAATTGGAGTCAGTTGTTTGCTCACCTGGAGTCCAATTAACGAAATGAGTTTGGAGGTACGAGGGGTGAAAGAAACAAAACTGAAATGATAAACGTAGAGGTGGTGAGGTGGAGGTAGATGTGTTAATTGAAAGTGTGATCTGATTAAAAAAAACAGTAGTGATGTCATAAAAACGGAAACATGTTTCACCATTCGCAACAGTTTTCTTTTATCATCTCAGAAACGAAGCCTGAAGGGTGAAAGCAGCCAAAAAAATAATAAAATTGTGAAGAAAAATGCTTGCAAATTAAAAATAGAAGTAATGAAAATGCATGTGAGCAGAAAAATACTGAAGAGCTTCACTGCTCATTTTATTCTATCGTGACGACATTCACCACTTCTTTTATCGCAGCACGTCATTCTTGGGGTTCAATTCCAATTTCTCCCTTTACCCTCCTCACCCTCAACATTGGCCCTCGAAACTAAGTGTCAGGGCGAAATGGTGACTTAGAAATGGGACACCCCTTGAGTGCAGTTACATCTTCAGACTGTGGGGGGGCAGCCTTACGCCAAAGCAAAGCTACGTCCAGTCTGTCAAGAAAAACGACGACAACGAAGGAGGAGAAGAAGACGTAGAAGAATAAGATAATATAAATATATATATATAACGAAGACAGTAAAATAGTTTCATAACATTTATATCTTTATTAACTACAAAAATATGTACATTTGTCGCTCTTTTTTTTCAGCACCATCCTTTTCGAAGATGTCATGTCGAAAATACTCCATGGAGACGCTACAGCTCTCCATCAATCAGCATTTAGCTGCGCAAGCAGACAGTGTAATTATCGTGGCAGGAGATTTTAACCACGCCAACCTGAAGTCTGTCCTGCCCAAATTCCATAAATATGTGAACTTTCCCACCAGAGAGAAAAACATTTTAGACCAGGTGTACTGCAACATCTCCAACGCCTACAAAGCCAGCCCTTTGCCTCATCTGGGTCTCTCCGACCATCTGTCCCTCTCCTTCATCCCTGCGTACAAACCACTGATCTGTAGACAAAAACCAGCTACAAGGACAGTCAAAGTCTGGACTGAGGAAGCCACCTCAGCCCTGCAAGACTGCTTTGAGGTCACAGATTGGGGAGTTTTTGCAGAGGGGACAGACCTGAATGGCCACACATCTGCAGTACTGGACTACATCAGCTTTTGTACTGAGAATGTGACAGAGAGCAAAACTGTTAAAGTGTTCCCCACAACCAGAAACCGTGGCTCAACAGCGAAGTGAAGACCCTGCTCAAAGCACGTGATACTGCTTTTAGATCTGGGGATCCACAAAGCTACAAAGACGCACGGAAGAACCTGCGGAGAGGAATTATAAAGGCCAAGCGCAGTTACCAGCAGCGCATCGAGGCCCACTTCAACAGCAACAACTCCAGAGGCATGTGGCAGGGGATTAAGACACTGACTGGCTACAACGACAACACCACAGCCACAACTTCACCAGACAGCACCCTCCCAGACACACTGAACCAGTTCTTCGCTCGTTTCGACCGTCACAGCAGGAACTCAGACACCCTCCCTGTTCCACCAACCAAAAACGACCTGCTTCAGCTGCAGCCACATCAGGTCAGGGCCACCCTGTGCAGAGTCAACGTGAGGAAAGCACCCGGCCCGGCCCAGATGGTGTCCCCGGGGCGTGTACTCAAGGCCTGCGCAGACCAGCTTGCAGAGGTATTCACCACCATCTTCAACCTCTCGCTCCTGCAGTCTGTGGTTCCTGCCTGCCTCAAATCAGCCACCATTGTTCCTATACCAAAGAGGAACAGTGAACTGCCTGAATGACTACCGCCCAGTTGCTCTCACCCCCATCATCACTAAATGTTTTGAGAGACTTATCCTCCCCTTCATCAGGTCTGCCATCCCTGCTGACCTCGACCAACATCAGTTTGCGTACAGAGCGAACAGGTCGACAGAGGATGCTGTCATAACGGCGACCCACACAGCCCTCACTCACCTGGACCAGAGCAACACCTACGTGAGGATGCTGTTTGTGGACTTCAGCTCAGCATTTAATACAGTTATCCCCCAGAAACTGGTCATGAAACTGAGCAACTTGGGCATCGGCAGTTCACTGTGTGCATGGTTATTGGACTTCCTCAGGAACAGACCCCAGCGCGTCAGGATGGGAGATCGCACCTCTTCCACACTCATCCTGAACACTGGAACACCACAGGGGTGTGTCCTCAGCCCTCTCCTCTTCTCACTCTTCACCCACGACTGCTCCCCCATCCACCCCACAAACACCATCGTCAAGTTTGCGGACGACACCACCATTGTAGGACTGATTAAGAATAACAATGAGTCAGCCTACAGGGAGGAGGTCAAACACTTGACTGACTGGTGCTCCAACAACAACCTGGTCCTCAACACAGCCAAAACCAAGGAAATCATTTTGGATTTCAGGAAATCCAAAAAGACGGTGCTCCCCACCCTTTCCATTAAAGGAGAGGAGGTTGAGAGGGTGGAGAGCTTCAAGTTCCTTGGAGTTCATATATCGGCCGACCTCACCTGGGCTGTCCACACATCGTACCAGGTGAGGAAAGCCCATCAGCGTCTTTACTTCCTCAGGAAGCTGAAGCAGGCTCACCTCCCCCGCCCCCTGCTGGTTAATTTTTACAGGGCATCCATTGAGTCCATCCTGACCTACTGCTGTACAGTGTGGTTCACCAGCTGCACTGCCAAGGACAGGAAGGACCTGCAGCGGGTGGCGAGGACGGCGGAGACGATCATTGGAACCACACTTCCCCCCCTCAGAGACATTTACACTGGCCACTGGCCGACTGAAAAAGAAGGCCAGAAACATCAGCACAGATCCCTCACACCCCGGTTTTGCCCTATTCTGCCCCCTTCCCTCTGGAAAGAGATTCCGCTCTCTCAAAGCCAGAACTACAAGACTGATTAACAGCTTCTTCCCCCAGGCCGTCAAAGCCATCACCCCCCACCCCCCACTCTAAGACTGACAATGGTCACACTCACCACTAAGTGCAATATCCCTTCCCCCCCAAAGACACCTACCTGCTGTAAATAATAAAAGATACCCGTATTTATCATACCCATTTTATTTATACCTGCTGTAAATAACAACACTGATACCCGTATTTATCATACCCATTTTATTTATCATAGCATAGCCATCTCTTTTTTTTTTTTTATACCTTGTAAATACTTATTTTATATTTTATATTTTATATTGTTTTCATATTGTTTATTGTGATATCTTGCTTTTGTGTTTTTTCTTGTTTTTCTCTCCTGCTGCCATGTGGAGCTGCTAAACTGATTTTCACAGTTAATGTTGGTAACAATGTGAACAGTGACAATAAAGGATTTGATTTTGATTTGATTTGATTTGAAATACGCAATGCCTTCTGGGTAGCCCTTACTCCCAAGGGTAGTGCCGGAGAATCTCAATTTTGAGGGCGATACAGCCCTCAAACTTGTCCCTCAACTTGACGTTCTGAGAATCAGGACAGCACTTGTACTTCACGGGAGCGCGTGTTTTTGAGATTGAGGGTTGAGATTGAGGGTCCAGGGAGGAATTGAAATTCACCTTTGGTACTTCCAAACTGAAAGAACACAAAGCAGAAAACCACTCAGCTAAAAGAGGCCGGTCGTCTGAAACCACGGCCGTCTGCTCAGCGAAGCCAGACCCTGAACTCTGCCTCCTTTCACAAAGAGATGATGTCACATTGGCTCAAAAAGCCACCCTCGTTTAAACAGCATCAGTGGTGGTCCGGATCACTTGAGTCAGTGTTGTTGGCCGGATAAAAGATAAAAGTTGGCTACTTTGATATAAGACATTCAAACATCTTAAAGTTGCTGTTCGCTGGAAGGATCTGCTGATGCAAAAGGAGACATCTGAAGACAAGAGAAGTTGATCTGCATAAGGCTGGAAAGAGACGCAAAGGTACGTCAAAGTCCACAGTTGGACATACTGTCTATAACTGGAGACAGTTTCCTCCTGTGGTTACTCCCTGGATGACTCCAAAGGCACAACGTAAAAACTTTAATGAGGTAAAGACCCGAAGAGTAGCAGCTTCAGACTTGAAGACATCACTGGAGCGCGCAAACGTCCTTGTTCACGAGTCCACCACATGTTAGCCACTGGACTAGCAATTCAAAGTAGTGGTGCGCGATAACTATCGGGCCGATAACAGGAAATTATGACGTCATCCCGATAACTCCAATATCATAACGAATAGCCCCGATAACATACATATTTCTGTCAACACAGCAGTGCCTCGCTCCCACCAAGCCTTGAATGACCGGCAGTTAATGTTATGTTCAGGTTACGCCAGCATAATCAGAAAAACGATTACTCAATAAGGAAACTCAAGAATACCCCCTCATGCCAGAAAACAACTTGTTAACTCGATCATCATTTTGGTAGTTGCTGACTTGTTGATATTTGCAGTATTTTCCCACACATAAAAATATGAACAGGCCAAAAGAATAACTAGCAAATGAGGGAACGGAGGAATTTACATTACACCTTGAATGCAGCATGCAGGACAGCGTGCTGATGAAAACAAACATGGCGGCGATGGTACGGAACTTCGTTAAGTAAGTTTTAGAAGAAGATAGTTCGCTGGTTATTTGTGACAAGCAAATTCCACAAGGAGGAAAAATAGCAGAAGCTTTAATACGTCAAACCTGACCAGCCACCTGAAACATAACCATCGCTTCCATGGAGTTTTGAAATCGCGCTAACGTGAGCTAACATGAGCAAGCCAGCAATAAGTCTCCCCTCCCATCTCATTTCTCTCATCTCAAGCTTCCATGAGATTAAAAAAAAAAAAAAACTACTGAACCTCATTTACTTTAATTAAAGGTATTAATTCAAATGGAACTACAAGGAAAAATCCTTTAAACTAAATCTTTATCAGTTTGTAATTTTGATGCATGTATTTCCATCAGTTCAAGGAGCCTTTATTTTTTTATATCAGTCAGTAATGCACCTTATTTAAGTTGATGTGAGATATCAAATAGGTTTGTTTGTTAGCTTTACGAAAATGTTTGAGAGGCTTGCCAATAGTTTATTGGAAAAAAAATAAATATCTGTTCATTTAAAGAGTCAAAACTATTTTTGGTTTTGTTCATAGTATTGATGTAATGATCTTAGGTATATGTGTGTGTTATCGGTTATCAGTATCGACCTTTAGCAGCTAAAAGTTATTGGTATCGGTTTTAAAAAACAGTTATCGTGGATCCCTAATTCAAAGACACAAGAAACTAAATTAGCATGTTTGTTATCAGCTTTGGTCCATTGTGTGACTTAAATGGAGGTCGGATCGCATTTCATACCAAATTAATGCAGAAAACCAGCTACCTACATGGGGTTCACATACTTTTCCTTTCTACTGTGTATTTTTAGCAACAGGAAAGCAAGCTTTCATGTTCTCGGCGCCTGGACTTCATTTGGAACGGGCAGGCCGTTCACCGCCGCCACTGCATTCTCCACCATCTTCTCTACGATCCGTCTTGCTGTGTCGCAGGTATTGATCCCGATGTGCGGGGTGATGATCACATTAGGCAGCACCAGCAGTGGATGATCCCTGTGCAGGACAAAGCAAAAACAGCAACGCATCAGCCTCAGCGCCGACATTTCTCGACTGTGTCGTTTCAAGGACATAGGACCTGGGTAAAGGTTCTGGGTGAGTCACGTCCAACGCCGCTGCTCTGATTCGTCCTGACTGAAGAGCTCCAACTAAAGCATCCTGGTCCACAACCTGACCTGAGACCAGGAGAGATAACTGCCATTAACCAGAGCTCAGCAGACCGGTGCGTCTGATGGATGGCGTCGTTCCCACCTCTGCTCACGTTGACCAGCGTCGCTGTGGGCTTCATGATTGACAGCTCTCTGGAGCCAATCAGGCCTCTCGTTTCTGAAGTCAGCTTGACCACAATCACGATGAAGTCGGAGCACCTGAGCAGCTCATCCAGGCTCTCACAGTATGTCGCTCCCACTGCTCGCTCATCCTCTGCGGTCCTGGGAGGGAAAATGAACCCTTAAAGTTTAGACTGGAATTTAACAAGAGCGGTGATACGTTTTTTTTTTTTTAAAATCAGAAGACAGAAGAATGCAGGCGCGTGAGCCTTTTTACCTTTGAGTCCTGTTGTGATACACAATCTTCATTTCAAATCCTTTGCTTCTTTGGGCAATCTTGTAACCGATCTCTCCCATTCCAATTATCCCGAGAGTCGACCTCGTGACTTCAGCTCCCATCAGGCTTTGTGGTATATGGGTTGTCTGTGGGTCTGTAGCTATCTGATGACCTATGAGTAAAAATAGAAAACTGAGTAGTTATTTTTACGTCCATTAAGACCTGCAGGGGACAGTCACAGGGAAAGGCGTCACTGAGACACACTAAATGTTAGGTTTGAATAAACAAGCAGGTTTGATGCTACTGTTAGGATTTAAATCCGCTTAAAGATTTTAGTGCACATTTAGCTGTTTAAGTCTCAGGACAGCACTTTATTATCTTTGAAATTCCTGCTGTCTTAGGTTTTTTTTTAGGACCTAAAAGGTGGAATTTAGTCTTTACGACTGGGACTCTGACCCTCCAAATGTTTGAGGCTTACAAAGATAAACACATTTTGTTTATGATCCCTACCAAGACAGTTAACGCACATATATCTGGAACTGTGATGTGTGAAAGCTACATACCCACCATCTGGACTCAACGGACAAGAAGAGAAAATGCCCAGGGGGATGTTAACCCCCCCCCCCCTTCTTTTTCTTATGAAAGAGAGGACACTAGAAGATCCTTCGTGTCTCTGAAAATATTAATTCAAAAATTCAGAAAATATTCTGAACGGCATGTAACACCCGTCTCATGTACCTATGGGCGGGACCTGAGTTCTCTTATTTTATATCCTCCTGATATTCCCTTATAATGCGTTTTACATATACCTTGAACCCCAAAAATTCAACACCACACAATATTTAAGTTGCAACGGCCCAACTTTAGTAAAGTTATTATCAGTGTAAAAATACATAACAAAAATATATCTGGTTCAGCAGTAAAAATAAATTAAACAGAAATAACACCCAATTTCAACTATAGTTTCACAGGAAACTGTAGAACTACCAAAATATCACTCTTAAATTAAAATAACCAATAATAATGTGGGCCCACACACACTCTCACTCCTACACACCTTGCAACAGTGTTAATAAGTTGACACAACCCCGTTGCAGGCCTGAATCGTGGCTTGGGTGCGTTGGGGCCTCAAACCAAATGGCCGTTTCGCTTAATTACAAGCAACAAAATAAAAAGGCACGTGCTTAAAGTTTGCGTACTCACAGTTCCAGACAGTATTTAAAGGGATGGGTGATGGGGCTTGGTGATGGCCGCCGGCAGGGCGCGGGCGTACTCACAGTCCACTGGCTCTTATCAATCCACAGGTCACACACCAGCAGGAGGAACACAGGTCTCCGGTAATTCACGGGAGCTTCCTTCCTCTGTCTTATGCCAAATATCCTCCTCCTCCTTGTAGGTCACAACAGCTCCTAACCCTCGATAACTGTCCGTCATCCAGGAAAAAACAGAACGTGTCGCCATCTACAATCCTTTACTTTTCCCACACGGGACAACTCGTTTTTTTTTTTTTTCTTCATCACAACAAATTGACGGCTCTCCGCTAAGTCCCACCCATCTACCCCAGGCTGTTACTGGATTGGCTGGAACTTCAACAATGATTGACATCTCTGAGCACAAATAAGAAGGCTGTTAGGTTAAACAATTGCAATGCTGGCTCATGCAGGCAAACGTCACATAACCTATACTTATTAAAATAAAATGAACACTTTTCATTTTAACTGGGAATAGTATACATTGCATTCAGACAGATTTTACAACAGTTGTATTTTAAACATTTAAACACAATGAACTCTGTTGTCTTCCCTCATCTTGCTTCTTTTTAAACAAATCTATTTATGTCCTGCCATCAAAATAAATTGATAATTTAGCAAGGGCTACATCCTCCCCCTTCTAAACGTCTGAATGTCCCCATCAGACCAATTAACAGTACAAGTTACCTAAACCTGATGGGTAGTGGGTGTGGCTTCTAGGTCATAGCTGATCTGAATTAACATGCCTCTATAACTTATTGTCACAGGTCGGTCTGTAGGCTTTCCAAAGTCATCATAACTGAGTCGTAAAACAGGTTTCACTCTCCTCTTTGCTTTGAATTCTTGGGAGGAGTCAGCATCCACAGCCGAGGTGCTAGGTGTAGGGGCGTCCCCCTCTTCTAGCTCTGTGTCCACCACAGAGTCTCGGTGCAACTGTGAACTGTCTCCCATTTGCTCAGCTGCTGCCAGGAGTTCATCCCCCTGTTCCTCTGCTTCAGTTAAATCATGCACACTGGAATCGGCACTTACAGGCTCATCGTGTGGGAAAGAAACATCCCTTTGCTCAGTCTCCGTGCTCCGCGATGCTGTGCGTGCACCAAGTGCCAATGGAGGTAAGTAATAGGTACCTTCCTCTTCCGACTCTGAGGTCACATCATCCCGGTTTACTTGTCCTGAGTTTTGTGTCCGATTTTCATTATCACACCTTGCTCTCTGTGCCCTGGTCCTTGGTTTCTTAGGTTGTGCTGTCTTCTCGGATTGAGCAGTCATTCTCACTAGGTAACCAATAGGCAGAAGGTGGTCTCTGTGTATCGTTTTCACCAGGCCCGGAGTGGGTAATCAGGAGGGCCGGGACAATTCCCGGTGGGCCGGTCTGATGTTTGGGCCGCGAGGGCCGGTGTTCATATTTTTATTATTATTTTTTCATTTGGGCCAGTGCTCAGTAACGCCACTGCGTTGCTAGTGCTACCGCTGCTGCCGCCTCCACTGGCAGCTTTTTTTTTTTTTTTTTTTTGCAGACACGCCCTGACGTAACACATCCGTGCACTCTGTCAGTGGTGTTTGAAAGATGGAGAGTAGAAAGAGCAAGGGTGGCGCAGAGAAGTCGCGAATTAAAAAGAGAAAAGCTCTTGAAACGGACGCAGCCAAATGTGCCAAAATTGGCAGCTTTTTTTCTAAAAATAGCTCGCGGTTCGGAATGAGAAATGAGGATAATGAAACGGGTAAGGCAAGATGTTGAACTTTGTCTGCAAACCACCGTTCAAGTTAATTGATTATCAAGTCAATGAACTGTGTGGTGTTGTGACATATAACATAACGTTATATAATTTAAATAATAGTATGATGCGATGCCACATGACTGGGAAACTTTACTTTAGCCCCTCAGAGTCAGGAGGAAGTTCCAGCACCAAGAACCAGCCATGAGCCCACAAGTCCAGAGAGGACAGGTAGGATTGCTCATTGAGTTAATATTAGAATTAATATAATGAAGAGTATGGTGTAGACCTGCTGTGTCCTGAGATGCTATATGATTCAGCACTATATTAATGAAACTGACCCGAAACGATCAGAAGGCTTTGTTAAAAAAAAAAAAAAAGGGAAGATTTGTGCTGAGAATTATGACCATTTTTAAATGTGATTTAGTGTCAGAAGCAGAGCCAGGAGCCAGTGGTGACGAGGGGATTGCTCCTGTCAGTATGGAAGGAACAGGTGAGCTGTTGTAACAGAGTGTGTGAACAAGCAAGCATTAGTTCCAATATAACCACTTTCTGTGCCCATTTATATATATTTTTTATTGTCAGTGGGACAGACTAAAGATGTCCCCTCTGGAGGGTTACACTGTCAGGACAGCCAGTGGAATGCCACAAGGAAGAGAGGAGGATCCTTCCATGGAACAGCAGGATGTTGAACTAGAGAGCAAAATTTGTTCCTCCTGTAAAAACTGTGTCATTTGTGTTCATCTCATCCTCTCTCAGTACAATCTGCTAACTGATGCCTACCATGTGATTGGACTGGCCTACAAGTTGCTACTAACGCTGTCCATCACACAGGTAGCCTGTGAGAGAAGTTTCTCAACAGTGAAATTCATAAAAAACAGGCTCAGGAGCACTTTGACCCGGAAGAAACTTGAGGCATTCATGCTCATGTGCACTGAGAAAGAAATTCTCACGTCTTTGGACAATGATACTGTAATAAACAAAGTCGCAGAGACCAGTGCACTGCTCAGACGTTTAATAATGTTTTAGGGTTGGTCATGTTTCTTTGAAACTACTCTTATGGAGAGGAAAAAAGATAAAGGCATCAAGAAAGTTATGTTATACTGTGAATAACAAACTTGTAGAGAACAGTGCAATATATATTTTATTCTTTATTCATTAAGGAAGTGCATTTTTTTATTTATTTATTTTACATTTAATATTTAATATTTGTAGTTATTTCATTTCATTTTTAAGGCTTGGATATGGATGTCAAATAATGTTGGAAATGTGCACTCATGTTTAAATAAATCTACATTGCAAAGCAATCCTTACTTGCACTGAATTTAAAATATTTTAGAACAATACACTGAATTACAAGGCTTTACAGAACAGTGCGCTATTGTAGACTTAACATGTAAGGTTATAATTGCATGATTTTAAAAATAATAGGTCGTGATCTAAAGTGGGCCGGTCTGAGGCAAGAAACTCCAGGGCTGAAAATGAGTCCCACTCCGGCCCTGGTTTTCACTACGCCAGTTCCTGTTTCTGGCTTTACACGATACACAGGGAGATTGGGTAACTTGTCCATCACTACATAAGGTAACGAGTTCCATCTGTCTTGTAGTTTGTGTTTTCCTGTGATGCCAAGATTGCGAACCAGAACCCGGTCACCTTTCTCTAGTGCCTGATTTCGGACCCTTGCATCATACAGTTTTTTGTTCCGCCCATGGTTTTTGGAAGCTGCATCAGCTGCTAACTGGTAAGCGTTCCGTAGTTCTTTTCTCATGTTGGCCACGTATTGGTGATGCTTTGAGCCATCCTTCTCTTCGGAACAAATACCGAAACACAGATCAATTGGTAATCGTGCCTCTCTTCCAAACATGAGAAAGTAGGGCGAGTACCCTGTGGCATCGTTTCTTGTGCTATTGTAAGCGTGCACTAACTGGCTTATGTGCTGGCTCCATTTCGACTTTTGATCTGAATCCAGGGTGCCCAGCATTGCCAGAAGAGTGCGGTTAAAGCGCTCAGGCTGAGGGTCACCCTGGGGGTGGTAGGGTGAGGTTCTGGACTTGCGGATGCCAAGCATGGTCAAGAGCTCTTTTATAATCTTACTCTCAAAGTCTCGACCTTGATCTGAGTGTATACGGGCTGGCAATCCATAGTGCACAAAGAACTTCTCAAAGAGGACTTTGGCCACGGTCAGTGCTTTTTGATCTTTCGTTGGAAATGCCTGAGCATACCTGGTATAATGATCAGTAATGACCAGCACATTAGCTATGCCTTTGGAGTCTGGCTCAATAGAAAGAAAATCTATGCAGACCAGGTCTAGTGGGCCATTACTCGTGATCTGCTGTAAGGGGGCAGCTCTTTGTGGGAGGGACTTCCTAGTTATACACCTTCCACAGTTCTGGATGTATGTCGCTATTTCAGAGGCCATTTTGGGCCAGTAAAACCGGTCCTTAAGAAGTTCTGTGGTTCGTTCTATGCCCAGGTGACCTGCATCATCGTGCACAGATTTTAACACCATCCCCCGGTATCTGGCTGGTAAAATGAGCTGGCTCACATCTCGTCCAGTGGGTCTTTTGGTGACTCTATACAGGAGGCCTTGCTTTACCTTAAGCTTGGAACTTTCTCGTTGCAATAGGGTAACATCTGGGTTTGAATGCTTAGGAGCGAAGACACTTTGGCCTTTCTCAACTTGGGGCTTTATGACACCGATGACCGGGTCAGTGCTTTGGGCTTCTGACAGCTCTTTAAGGCTTAGCTGCTCAAGCGGACTCACCTCTATTTGAGTGAGACCAGCATATACAGCAGGAATGGCCTCAGGTGAAGCACCTAGTTGGTCTACAAATCTAATGGTGTGTTGATAAGCCCCATCTGTGGTGATCCTACGACACAGGGCTTTTATTCCAGAGGGTGGAATATCCACCCATTCTTCTGTTGTTTCCCGCAGACTTCTGGACAGCAAATCGGCATCAATATTCTCCCGGCCAGGTTTGTAGCGGATCGTGAAGTCATAGGTGGACAGGGCTGCTAGCCACCGGTGGCCTGTTGCATTTAACCTAGCAGTGGTAAGAACGTACGTTAGCGGGTTATTGTCCGTCCTTACTGTAAATTTTGTGCCATACAAATAGTCATGGAACTTATCAACCACCGCCCATTTTAGAGCTAGAAATTCTAGCTGGTGGATTGGGTAGTTCTGCTCTGATTGACTCAACTTGCGGCTGGCGAAGGCAACTGGGCGGAGCCCTTCTGGATACTCCTGATTTAGTACCGCACCCAGCCCATTCAAACTTGCATCTACATGCAGAATGTAATGTTTACTTGAGTCTGCAAATGCCAAGACTGGTGCATGTATAAGCTTGTCAATAATGTTTTTAAAGGCATCATCACAAGCTGGGGTCCAACGACTGTTGAAAGGCTCAGAGACTTTAAAGTAGCTCTCTTTCTTTCCTTTGGTGACATCCTTCTTACTTCTCTGAACTGGAGGATATCCTTTGGTCAGTTCTGTGAGAGGGCGGACGATGGCGGAATAGTTCTCAATGAAGCGCCGATAATAGCCGCAAAATCCAAGGAAGGATCTTAAGGACTTTAGGTCGGTGGGTTTCTTCCACTGGGCGACTGCACTCACTTTTTCCGCATCAGTGGCGACCCCAGAGGCAGAGACAATGTGGCCTAATAACTTCACTTGAGGTTGGCAAAATTGACACTTGTCAATGGAGAGTTTTAGACCACACTCTTCCAACCTGTCCAGAGCTTTGAGGAGACGCTCCTCATGCTCCTCCAGTGTCCTACCAAATACAATAAGATCATCCAGGTACACAAGAACTTGTATTAGATTCATGTCTCCGACAGCCTTCTCCATTAACCTCTGAAAGGTTGCAGGAGCACCAGTAATACCTTGAGGCATTCTTTCGAATTCGTAAAAACCAAGAGGACAAATAAAAGCCGTCTTCTCTTTATCTTCCTCAGACATCTCCACTTGATAGTACCCACTTCTTAAATCCAGAACAGAGAACCATTTGCTTCCTGTCAGACAATCCAACACGTCATCTATGCGCGGCATGGTGTACTGGTCTGGGATGGTTCTGGCGTTCAGTAAACGATAATCTATACACATTCTCACCTTGCCATTCTTCTTTCTTACTATGACAATTGGGGAGGCATACGGACTACGTGACTCTTTGATTATTCCAGCTGCCAAGAGCTCTTGCAGATGGCGTCGTACGTCCTCAATGTCGGCCGGTGCAATTCTGCGGGATCTCTCCCTGAATGGACGAGGGTCTCTAAGTCTTATTTGGTGGGTCACGCCTTTTGCCAATCCCACATCCCATTCCTCCAACGAGAATACATTGGTCCTCTCAGCTAGCTTTGAGACTAACCTGGTTTTCCATGCTTCAGGGATGGGGGAGTCCCCAAAGTTGAACCATTCAGGATCGATGCGCTTTGTTTGGGCAGGAGCCTTTTTTAACTCAGTTACAGTGTCTACCAGGTACACCTGGGCTAACAATGTACCAGTAGGAACAGTGGTCTCCTTTTGGGATTCATTTCTCAGCAGAAGTGTGAAACCATTGGTGTCCATGGCAGAGGGTGGCAGTACAATGGGTGAAACCAGCACACCAGCTGGCAGGTCTGTAATTTCATCAGCCTCAACCATCAGGATACCTTGGTCCACCGGTTGCTGCTGCTCCACTTTGCAAACAGCATAGCGCACACCTCCCGGAGGGATGGTGAGAGTCCCTGGGCCTTGCCACTTCACCTGACCAACTTCAGTTGTTGGTAGGGTACCAGGTGATGAGCACTGTTCTGTCAGAGGAGTGTTTATCTTCAGAGAGTGAACTTCATCATTACCTTCAAAGTCCTCACACCGCGTTAACAAAGAACGCAGTTTTTTAGAGTTGGTGCCGATAATGACTGATACTGGGTCAGGACTCTTTGGGTCTGGGCATACTAGAGCCAATATAGAGACTGTCTCTGCAGCTCCTTTGGAATTTGGGGGAAGTCCCAATTCAACTGCCACATAACCCTTATATGGATAATTGGAGTCGCTCAGGCCCCATATGGCGAGATCCGAAAGTGGAAGAATCGGCACATTGGGGAGGAAGTGGGAGTACCAGCTCTCAAATATGATGGTTACTCGAGAGCCACTATCTAACAAAGCTCTACAAGGCCGTCCTTCAATTGTCACGTCGCTCATCATGGATGGGCCAACCAGCCCTTCTGGCAGGCTGCAATGTGCAGGGGCGTGTACAGAGCTTTTCCTTACTGAACCAACATCATTAGGCTCGGCAGAGCCTTTTGAAGCCCCTTTATTCTCCTTACTCTTGCGAAGGGCACTGAGTAGTTTCTGTATGACTTTGGCTGTGTTCTCAGGGGCGATGCAGTGGGTGGCAATATGGCCATTTTCTCCACACCGGTAGCAGAAATAGCTTTCAGAGTCTTTTCCAGCATATGGCTTTGTTACCTTGCTGGGTCTGGCCCCCACATCTCTTTTTCTTGGACCTGTTGTAGTTGAATCGTGTGATACAGACATCACAGTTAACTGGTGTTGTAAATGTTGCACTTGTTGCTTTAACATCTGGACCTCACTTTCTGCACCAGCATCTGTAACTTTCCTGGTTGGTTTTGACTTTACCTCAGCGTGTGTATCTTGTTGTTTGTTTGTTAGCTCATTAAGCTGAGAGCGTAGCTCTTTGATCTCTGCTTTTAGCTCTTGGACCTCTATCGATTTGGTCTTTGTCTCTTCACCAATTTTGACTTGTCTTACTGTTGTGTTCAATTTGCGTCTTCCTGTCTCATATTCCTCCTCTTCTCTAATCTCATTCAAAAGCTTTAAGAAGGTAGGGGGTCTCTCCCTCCTTTCTCTCAGTCTCAGCTGTAACAACATAATATCAGACTCTGCAGAACCTCTTATGAGTTGGTCGATGCGTGCACGGTCGGCTCTATGACTGGGAAGACCACCTTTTTGTATTACTTTGGTTAGTGAGCGTTCCAGCCTTCTCAAGAAGTCTGACAGCTTTTCTCCTCTGTGTTGGTGCAGACTCCTGAAGGCAAAGTACAAGTCTTCTCCAGACTCAGGGGTTCCAAAAGCACTTTCTAGAGCCTCTATATAGCACTCAGGACTAGCTTCAGAGTTGTTCAGTCGCACAGCTTGAATAATTTCCAATGCTGGCCCCTTTAGACTCTCCACTATTCTCTTTCGCTTCTCTCTAGCAGAGCAGTCACACTCTTCAATCATCAAACGGGCTTGTTCAAGCCAGTGATCAAGGCTTTCCTCACCTGCAGGTGTGGGAAGGTGGCCAGAGAACATCCGAAGGCGTCGAAATGCGTTGTTCTCATTGGTAGGTCTCATGGTTTTTTCTAACAGCTCTCCAACTGCCCGGATGATTGATTCAGGGGAATTCTCCTTTGGCTCATCCGTAGACAGCAAAGCATGAACATCAGTAGCTGTTTTTCCCTCCTCTGTCATTAGTTTTTTTAGTTTGGCTACGAAGCCATCGGCCGAGCTCACGGACTCATTAATGAGGGATATTTTCCACGCTGAACCTCCAGTCAGTGGAAGGAGGTAGGGAGGTATGCGGTCTGAGTGAACATTGTGACGGCATTCACATAATACTAGGCTGTTGCCTGTGGGAGTGTCTTTTTGTATGTCTCTTACTTTTACTCTTCCAAACGCTTTTACTGACTGAGCAGCATCTTCAATATCTGATATTTCTGTGTCAGTAGGAACGTCATGGAGTACAAAGGCGTGGTAGGGGTCTATACCTACATCACTGCACCAGCTATTAATCTTAGCTGCTAATTCAGAATCTTTCTGGGCAGCCATTATACTAACCCCCCTACTGGTGTGTTAAACTGTGTTAGTGTGAACGCAAAATACTCCTTTAAAGCACAAAAAATAAAATGATAAGTGCAGGAAGATCCCAGCGGTGCCTCCAAATTATGTAACACCCGTCTCATGTACCTATGGGCGGGACCTGAGTTCTCTTGTTTTATATCCTCCTGATATTCCCTTATAATGCGTTTTACATATACCTTGAACCCCAAAAATTCAACACCACACAATATTTAAGTTGCAACGGCCCAACTTTAGTAAAGTTATTATCAGTGTAAAAATACATAACAAAAATATATCTGGTTCAGCAGTAAAAATAAATTAAACAGAAATAACACCCAATTTCAACTATAGTTTCACAGGAAACTGTAGAACTACCAAAATATCACTCTTAAATTAAAATAACCAATAATAATGTGGGCCCACACACTCTCTCACTCCTACACACCTTGCAACAGTGTTAATAAGTTGACACAACCCCGTTGCAGGCCTGAATCGTGGCTTGGGTGCGTTGGGGCCTCAAACCAAATGGCCGTTTCGCTTAATTACAAGCAACAAAATAAAAAGGCACGTGCTTAAAGTTTGCGTACTCACAGTTCCAGACAGTATTTAAAGGGATGGGTGATGGGGCTTGGTGATGGCCGCCGGCAGGGCGCGGGCGTACTCACAGTCCACTGGCTCTTATCAATCCACAGGTCACACACCAGCAGGAGGAACACAGGTCTCCGGTAATTCACGGGAGCTTCCTTCCTCTGTCTTATGCCAAATATCCTCCTCCTCCTTGTAGGTCACAACAGCTCCTAACCCTCAATAACTGTCCGTCATCCAGGAAAAAACAGAACGTGTCGCCATCTACAATCCTTTACTTTTCCCACACGGGACAACTCGTTTTTTTTTTTTTCTTCATCACACAACAAATTGACGGCTCTCCGCTAAGTCCCACCCATCTACCCCAGGCTGTTACTGGATTGGCTGGAACTTCAACAATGATTGACATCTCTGAGCACAAATAAGAAGGCTGTTAGGTTAAACAATTGCAATGCTGGCTCATGCAGGCAAACGTCACATAACCTATACTTATTAAAATAAAATGAACACTTTTCATTTTAACTGGGAATAGTATACATTGCATTCAGACAGATTTTACAACAGTTGTATTTTAACATTTAAACACAATGAACTCTGTTGTCTTCCCTCATCTTGCTTCTTTTTAAACAAATCTATTTATGTCCTGCCATCAAAATAAATTGATAATTTAGCAAGGGCTACAGGCATAATAAAAAACCTTGTCTTAATCTTCGTTTTTGGTCTCTTGTCGGCACCAGATAAAAGAACTAGGGCTGGGCAAGTTAACGCAATAATTTATTAACACCGACATTTATTTTGTCGCGCGTTAACGCATGTTGCTCACATGCTTTGGTTTTGAAAAGTCTGTTACTGGCTGCTGCGGAACCGGAACACAATTGGCAAGTAAACATGCAGAAAGGCTAAAACAGACATGGAGAACGGTAAAAATCCGTGAACTTTACAGTCCGGGTAGAAACTCAGGTAGCAATATTAACAATTCTGTCAAAAAAATACAATTCTGGACTGCAACAAAACTTTTGCGTCATTCCTCCATGTTCCATCAGATCTGCTCCATGTGTTCACTGTCCTGCTGTTCTCTAGCTGGTTACTGCAGTGCGGCTCCATCTAGTGGCACAGATGTGTAACGACAACAGAAAGTCCAGTCCTCCATTATAAAACTAATTCTGTTCTGTGCCCTGTTTTTTAATTTCGTATTTTTGATCCAAGTCTAAAATTGAAATATAAAACAAAAAAAACAAAAAAAAAACAGGCTTTTTTTCATTTTTTTTGTGTTAGATTAAAAAAACGTGATAAAGGGCCCGATCTTGCACCTCCCATTACCCAATACCCAAAACCCATTACCTGCAAATCACAGATTTAGGAGCCGAAATGCAATCTTCCACCTCCCAATACCCAAAACCCATTTTGCCGTCTCCCTTAAGCACATTGTGGGCGCGGCAATGGGCGTGTCACTAGCGCTTTCCACGAATTCGGTATCTTGCGGTACCTGTACTTCGCAGATTTTGGGTATTGGGTAATGGGTGGTGTGACCACCCATTACCCAATACCCAAAATCTGCGAGACACCAGTACCGCAAGATACCGAGTTTGTGGAAAGCGCAACTGGCATGTCGGCGCGTAAAAGAGCGCGTCCAAATCCTGTCATTGCGCGTCCACCCAGTCACATGTGGACTGCACAACCGGCTCTACCTCTCGATTATGCATCACTGTATTACTTTCATACATTATTCTCTTAAGGGCAGATGATGTCTGTACAGCTGTGACATGATCTCATTCAGATGTTTGCTGTGGAGGAAACGAGGAGATCACAGAACTCTGTTGTGAAAAAAGCACCGCTCCCAGCAACTATGCGTCTTGGCGCAGCTGTGCGTCTTTGCGCAGGGGATATGTTCAAGATAACTCAAAAAGTTATGGATGGATTTTGATGACATTTTCAGGAGTTGTCAGAAATGTGAAAAGGAAGAACTGATTTTATTTTGGGTGTGATCCGGAAGAAATCCTGGATTCTGGATCACTTTCAAATTTTCGATAACATTGCGCTGTTTAGTTGTTTCTTGAACCCTAAAGCAACCACAACTGCTGTGCTTGGCGGAGGTCTGCGCTCTCCGATTGCTTTTCTAGTTAATAAATGCTTTCCTGGAAGCTCACCGGCTCTATTTTCTGAGCAGTTTGTTGGAACTTCTTGGAGTACAAAAGAAATGATTAAATCATTTGCTCCACATTAGTTAAAGCTAGTTATGTATATATCAGTGCAGAGGAGGAGGAGGAAAAAAGAGGAGGAAGCTCTACAGCACAGTCCCAGACCAGCTGTCCATGAGAGCTGCTCTGATCTGGGTGAAAAGATGTTCCATGGCAGTTTGCAGGTACTGCAACCTGCTCTTAAAGGCAATGGCTACTGACGCACTGATTGGTTTAACAGGTGGAACGCCCTAACCACTCCCATGCATAATGTGTGCATGACATCGTGGATTTCGCAGGTGAGATCGTGGGTTTTGGGAGGTGGAAGATTGCGTTCTTCGTGGGGGAACGCCCCTCCCAATACCTTTTATCCCTTAATAGCAGGTTTTTGGAGGTTTGGCGCAAGATCGGGCCCAAAATGTCACTTTTTTTTTGATTAACAATTGAAAATGGAAAGAATGACTGATACACAGATTGATAGAGTTACTGAACTTTAACATGGACATTTTCATTTTAAAGTTCTCCCAGACGGAGGATTCAACAGAAACAAGGTTATTTGTAACAACTGACAAGTTGAACTCCCCGTTAAAAGTTTCTGCTGTTACCTCAGAAATTACCTGTTTTAATGTTATGATTGTGCTGAGCCATAATCATTTTGTTGTATTTTGTTTGTAGACTTTTTAAACATTTTTTATACTTTTTTTTATTTTTATTTAACATTTTTAAGATGAGATTTAGACTAAATATGTGTTACTGACAAGTGCTGATGTCAAAAGTGTTTGAACAACAAATGTTATGGCACTTTAGTTCATATGGCAGCAGAACATTTCAATAAAAGTGACGTTTACACTACTTTTGAATTCATTATTTGATTTTGCGTATAGAATGTGTTTAATCGTGATTAATCGGGGAACTCATGCGATTAATTGCGATTAAAATTTTTAATCACTGCCCAGCCCTAAAAATAACACGATTATCTTTTTATTACCATGTGCATCATTTGCAGAGATTTAGAGGAAACACTCTGAGATGATGGAAGTGCATTGTGTGACATCTGCAATTATGTACAAATACGGAGGTGATGTACAATTTTTCTGGGAAATTTGTTGCAGCCATGGACATTGAAGACTTTTTCCACCTACAGCTGAGCCACATCCCATCAAAGTTCATTAAGGGTCATCTGTTGTCTATTGTCAGGCGGTAGACTGTGAGATCACACCTACTGTACATACATTAGACCCAGAAGATAGCAACTGGACTGCATGTCACCCACAAATGTGTTCCACACGTCTACATCAGAGTAAAAAATTAAGTTAAGAAATATCAGAAGTACAGTTCCTGTATTATCAGATAAAAATATACTTGTATTTAATATCTGATTACAGGAAGATACCAGTGCCACATTTAGAGATATGACTGGCTCTCATTTAGACTCGGAAGTGAATATCTATATTGAATAAATGTTAAAAAAAAAAAACACTAGAAGGACGCATTGAACTGTTCTGTTGTCCTTGAATTGTGTCGTAGCCCATCTGTCAAGATATGAATCGAATCGTCCCCTCGTGGTTTCGAGGGGTGAGCTGAAGAGGAGGAGGCGGAGCCTTTGGGAGGAGGGAGGGAGTGTATATTTTCAAAATCTCACTTGAGTTGGATTGCTGGAACCGTTTTTTCAAAGAACACCTACCCCACCTTTAAGGGTAGAAAATTCAGAGTCCACAAAAGCAGCAGAAAACTCCTCAGCTGTTGAAGAAGTAATAATCCGACAGCGAGAACCTAGAGCCGGAGGCTTTCTGACACATGGAGGAGCAGAAACACAATTATGGGCAGGTGATCTGAGATGGGAGTCTCAGAAATGTCCACCATTGAGACAGGCAGCCCATAAGAAATGATCAAATCCAAAGTGCGCTCAGCTTCGTGAGTTGGCCCATCCACAGACTGAGTCAAGTCAAATGATGCCAGAAGACGTTTAAAGTTGTTTGCCATTTGATCAGGACAGCATAAGTGGATATTGAAATCCCCACAGAATACTGTAGCGACTCCGCCTCCCCGGCCAGATGTTTGCGGTGAGCTGAGGAAGGAGCAGCGAGGAGGGAGGAGCTCAGTGAAGCCGCTGTCATCACCTGGTTCAATCCACGTTTCAGTCAACAAGAGAAAATCCATCTCACGTGTTGAGAAGAAATTATTCAGGATGAACATTTTATTTGCAACAGACCTCGCGTTAATGAGAGCAAAGCGCATCGGTGTACAGTCAGTTTGCTCAGATGCACGAGCAACAGGGCGCAGGTGTTGCTGCAACAGGGCGCAGGTGTTGCTGCAACAGGGCGCAGGTGTTGCTGCATGGAGCCTCGTCTGCAGACGCTGACATGCCGCGGGCGGCTGGTTCAACTAAGCCGTGCATGTGAATGTACTGAATGACGAAATGAGGTAAAAGCTAAACTTGAGCACGGACAGATGAGCTTGTTTAATCTGATGGACTATCTGACGTTGACCCCCAGTCTCACCATCTAGAATCATCCGAGCCGATGCCAGCAGCAGAGCCATGGCTAAATCAGCGGTGGAATCGCTGACCACGTGCGGCGTGTTGGTGACCTTCACGCCGAGGCTGTTGATGAACCGGATGTCCAGGTGGTCGACGCCCACTCCCACGCTGGCCACCACCTTGAGTGAGGGGAGCCGCCTGAGCAGCGACGGTTCAACCACAGGGACAAACTTCCAGCTGAGCAGAGCCTGGATCTTCGGGGCGTGCAGCTGAGGGTTCTGCAGGAAGTCTTTGTACCAGACGATTTGGAAGTGTTGTTTCACGATGTCGGCGAGTTCTTCGAGGAAACCCTGATCACCCCCAACCTCTGAGACCAGCGCCCACGGCTTCTCCTTCTCCATCTGACACACAAGAATCCAGATCTTTGTTTAAACATGCAGAAAACAATAACATTTGGCAGCAAGACACAGTACAGTTCCCAGAACCAAATCAATAAAGCCAGGGGTTAATTAGAATTATTGGGAATCTAATTAAGACAGCGAGACACATCATTTGTTTTAGGAGAGAGTTGCAAGGAGGACTCACCTTTTGTTCTGTTCCCCTGGTCTGATGAGGCAGAAGCTGTGGGTTTGGAGAGTTTAAGAAAATCAACCTTTGACCGGTGTGGTGTTGCTGCGCTGGATGGAGTTACACATTAAGTAAAACGAGCTAATGGGAAACCCACACAGAGGAATATCTGCTGTCTGCAGCAGGATAAATGCACACTTTATGATTCACAAATAATGTATGACAGGAACTGTAACTGAAGGCTGCGCGCTGCAACCTCCCAGACCGTCCACACATTCACCGTCAGATATTAATAATGCAGAGACGTGAGCTGCAGGAGAGTACAGTAGCTATCAGGCTAAAACTGAGAACGGCCCCCATGGAAAAAGGAAAACCAGTTGGATGATACACAAATCACTTTTTAAGCAATACGTAAACACTGTATTGATTTAACACAATTATGCACCCCGGATTATATAAAATTCCAAAATTGAAAACAAATATTTTGTCGTATTTAGCTGTTTAAGTCTCAGGAGAGAAGTTTATTGTCTTTAGGAATGCCTGTAGTCTTTCAACACCCGGTTGTGTTATCTCTGAAATCCCTCCTGTCTTGTGTGGTTTATGACTGAAGCCTCTTGTTGCTCTATCACTCTTATCCTTACTTCCTGAGCAAAGAAAAGATAAACCCACAGATAGCTGGAGTTGTGATGTGTTAGAGCTATCATGCATCTGGTTACAACAGAAGAAAATACCCAAGACTCCTCCTTTCTGTGGTTATAAATGAGAGGAATCCAGGATGGAGTCTCAGCACCTTCGTAGCATTTAGAGAGTACCAAACCGGCTGAAAATATTCTGCATGGCATAATTAAGCTTGAATTGATCTTTGTTTTTTGGTCTCTTCTTGGTACCAGATTAAAAAAACGCAATATCTTTTCACGTGAAACCAATGAGTTGTCACTAAAGTCTTCATGAGGTCACAGTTTTGTCATACCGTGGATGGAAGCTGCTGGAAAATGTCACTGTCCCTCACCACACCTGGACAAGACAACTGGACTTCCTTATTATAGTTCCTGAAGACGTCTCACCTTCTTCTTTTTCACTTCCCTCCTCCTCCGACCAGCACAGGGCAAAAATGGCAGCTTGTTTTTGTTGTTTTTTTTTTTCTTCATCCTCTCCGGTGAACTTGATGTCTACTGAGTTGATGCGCTCGCTGGAGGCCTCGACTTCCAGGTGTCGTCCACATATCTGAATCAGCGGCTTCTGAACCCCGTAGACTGAACAATTAAAGACCACAAGTCATCCATCCACTTGAAGGAAAGTGTCCAGGGAGAGTCGGCCCCCTCAAGGAGACAGGAGTCAGGAGCCTGGAGGGGGTGCAGATAGAGAGCCATGAAAAAGGCACAGCCGTCACACTTTCAAATGTCCTTGCAATAGTTATGAGACCTACACTGCTGTGATTATTTCCAGGATGGGATGGATTCCTGGATTACATTCAGTTAAAGTGTCTTCTAAAAAAAATTTAAAAAGCAAGTAGCCACTGTAGCAAGTAGGCAAAGAAAGTTACCTTCAACCCTGACTAGAAGACAGCTCTAATCGCAATAAAAGATGAAGCCCGCTCTTGTGCACACAGTGGAAATTACTGACAACAAGCAATTAATTTCAGAGGACTTTCTCCAAAGCCCCAGTCGGGTTCCCGGTGCCGGTGCTGAGGCGGGAAGCCCTCGGGCCGTGTGGAAACCCTCTGATAATAAAACAGCACGGCCACATCCGGGAACAGCAGCTCTATTTCATGCCTGATGTCCCACGTCTTGGAATAAAAACCTAAAGAGTGCCCTTGTCAGTGGACAAGTGTTCATAATTCCAGAGGATATTGGAAAAGAAAAAAGAAAAAACCCTCCCCTGTAACGAGCTTTCAGTGGTCCCTATTAAGGACTTAGTGACCTTCCATAAAAATAGCTCCCTCTCTAAGAGCTGCAGCCGTCCAGACGAGTCACTTTGATCCTGACTGCATTCAGCGAGGCAACAGGTGCTGGTTTGCTGTCTGATTTAGTGCCACATCAGTCATAAATGCATCTGAAATTACTCGGTCCAGTCCAGGTAATTCGTACTGTAACAACCCACCGGTCTTCACCGGGTCTTTTTTAGTACGTCCATCCATCCATCCATCCATCCATTAACTCCCGCTTGGTCCGGAATCGGGTCGCGGGGGCAGCAGCTTCAGCTGAGAGGCCCAGACCTCCCTCCCCCCGGCCGCTTCCACCAGCTCCTCTGGGAGAATCCCGAGGCGCTCCCAGGCCAGCTGAGAGATATAATCTCTCCAGCGGGTCCTGGGTCTTCCCCGTGGTCTTCTCCCAGTTGGACATGCCCGAAACACCTCCCCAGGGAGGCGTCCGGGGGGCATCCTAACCAGATGCCCGAACCACCTCAACTGGCTCCTCTCGATGTGAAGGAGCAGCGGCTCTACTCTGAGTCCCTCCCGAATGACCGAACTTCTCACCCTATCTCTAAGGGAGAGTCCAGCCACCCTGCGGAGAAAGCTCATTTTCGCCGCTTGTATCCGCGATCTCATTCTTTCGGTCACTACCCACAGTTCATGACCATAGGTGAGGGTTGGAACAAAGATCGACCGGTAAACAGAGAGCCTTGCCTTTTGGCTCAGCTCTCTCCTCACCACAACGGACCGGTACAGAGCCCGCACCACAGCAGACGCCGCACCAATCCGTCTGTCGATCTCCCGCTCCTTTCTCCCATCACTCGTGAACAAGACCCCGAGATACTTAAACTCCTCCACTTGAAGCAGAACCTCACTCCCGACCCAGAGGAGGCATTCTACCCTTTTCCGACTGAGGACCATGGTCTCAGATTTGGAGGTGCTGATTCTCATCCCTGCCGCTTCACACCCGGCTGCGAACCGCTCCAGTGAGAGCTGCAGATCCCCACTCGATGGCGCCAACAGGACCACGTCATCTGCAAACAGCAGAGACGAGATCCCGACACCACCAAACCGGAACCCTTCCACTCCATGGCTGCGCCTAGAAATTCTGTCCATAAACGTTATGAACAGAACCGGTGTCAAAGGGCAGCCCTGGCGGAGTCAACTCCCACTGAAAACGAATCCGACTTACAACCGGCAATGCGGACCAAGCTCCCACTCCATTTGTACAGGGACTGGACGGCCCGTAACAACGGGCCCAGCACCCCATACTCCTGGAGTACCCCCCACAGGACCCCCCGAGGGACACGGTCAAATGCCTTCTCCAAGTCCACAAAACACATGTGGACTGGTTGGGCAAATTCCCATGTTCCCTCCAGGACCCTAGTGAGGGTATAGAGCTGGTCCAGTGTTCCACGACCAGGACGGAACCCGCATTGTTCCTCCTGAATCCGGGATTCGACAATCGATTGAACTCTCTTATCCAGCACCCCCGCATAGACCTGACCAGGGAGGCTGAGGAGTGTGATTCCCCTGTAATTGGAACACACCCTCCGGTCCCCCTTCTTAAAAAGGGGAACCACCACCCCGGTCTGCCAATCCAGAGGTACTGCCCCCGATTTCCATGCGAGGTTGCAGAGACGTGTCAACCAAGACAATCCCACAACATCCAGAGCCTTTAGGAAATCAGGGCGGATCTCGTCCACCCCCGGAGCCCGGCCACTGTGCAGCTTCTTAACTACCTCAGCGACCTCGGCTCCGGTAATGAACGAGTCCACCCCCAAGTCCACAGGCTCAGCATCCTCAACGGAAGACATGTTGGTGGGATTGAGAAGGTCCTCGAAGTATTCCTTCCACCGCCGAACGACATCTCCAGTCGAGGTCAGCAGCACCCCACCCCCACTATACACAGTGTTGGTGAAGCACTGCTTTCCCCGCCTGAGCCGCCTGACGGTTTGCCAGAATCTCCGAGGAGCCGATCGAAAGTCTTTTTCCATGGCCTCACCGAATCCTCCCAACCCGAGTTTTCGCCTCAGAGACCACCGAAGCCGCCGCCCGCTTTGCCTGCCGATACCTGTCTGCTGATTCCGGAGTCCCACAAGCTAACCAAGCCCGGTAGGACTCCTTCTTCAGTCTGACGGCCTCTCTCACCCGAGGTGTCCACCACCGAGTTCGAGGATTGCCGCCACGACAGGCACCGACGACCTTACGGCCACAGCTCCGGTCAGCTGCTTCAGCAATGGAGGTGCGGAACATAGCCCATTCAGACTCAATGTCCCCCGCCTCCCCCGGGATGTGGTGAAGCTCTGCCGGAGGTGTGAGTTGAAGATCTTTCTGACAGGGTCCTCTGCCAGACGTTCCCAGCAAACCCTCACTACACGTTTGGGCCTGCCAGGTCTGACCGGCATTCTCCCCCGCCATCTGATCCAACCCACCACCAGGTAGTGATCAGTTGACAGCTCAGCTCCTCTCTTCACCCGAGTGTCCAAAACATACGGCCGAAGATCAGATGATACGACTATAAAGTTGATCATCGATCTCCGGCCAAGAGTGTCCTGATGCCAAGTGCATTTATGGACACTCTTATGCTTGAACATGGTGTTCGTTATGGACAAACTGTGACAAGCACAGAAGTCCAACAACAGAACCCCTCCCTGAATCGCCACCTTAACGTGGTGGAGGGGTTTGTGTGCCCGAATGATCCCAGGAGCTATGTTGTCGGGGGCATTTGCCCCTGGTAGGGTCACCCAAGGCAAACTGGTCCTGGGGGACGGGCCAGACCAAGCGCGATTCATACGACTCTTATGAACAAGACAATATCAAGAGCTCGATGTCCCTCGCCCGGATCAGGGTCACCGGGGCCCCACTCTGGAGCCAGACCTGGGGGAGGGGCTCGTTCGGGAGCGCCTGGTGGCCGGGCCTTCACCCATGGGGCCCGGCCGGGCTCAGCCCGAAGGAGCTACATGGGTTCGGCTCCCCGTGGGCCCACCACCCGCAGGGAGGGTCATAGGAGTCGGGTGCTTTTTAGTATGGGTGGCAGCCGAAAGCGTGGGCCTTGGCGTGCCGACCCTCGGCTGACGAAACTGGTTAGTCATGAAATCTAATTCACCCAAGTTTGAAATGACCTTGTTTCAAGACCTCATAATGACCGGATGATTTTTTATTTATTTTTTATGTCAGGATTTTATAGAGACCTGTAAATGGGCCGCGCAGTTTATCACGACTGTCTGCGGCTGGAACGAGCATCACGGACATCGTGTTTGTTACAACCGCCCTCGCGCAGTCGCGGCTGTCTCGCCTCCACGCCGATGACGCCTGAAGGACGTCCTTCGGCTGCTTTTGTTGCGGTCGGGAGCGAGTCCGGGTAAAAGAGCTCGGCTTGAGTAGCGTTGAGCACCGCTACAGGATGATGGTTCAGGCAGACGGAGGAGCAGCATTGAGCCGAAGGTGACGAGCGGCGGAGTTGTGTTGTTTACAGCTCTGCCAGTATTGAGCCTCACGGCTCTGACTGATGAGGCCTGATGTGTTGGTGTCACGGTTTTACCACCAGCAGGACACCGTGGAGCCTCAGTATCATGTCACTGGAATCACTTCTTGTTTGTTCCCCCTTTTTCTCTTCTTCTCCACATTTTCTCTTCTGCAGGAAGAACATACGGACGCGTTATCCAGGTCAGATAGTTGTCGTTTTAACGGTTAAAATCACGTCTGCTTGGCGTGATCACAGCCTTTTGAAAGAGAGTCTCACCATATTAGTTACATCAGAAGTGGAAAGACGGAAACGAAGCGCAAAGAATGACCCCGAAGGCTCCAGCAAGAGTTCGATTTCCCAGGCTGCTCGGCTTCATTGATGAGAGGAGTCAGCCGGCGATAGACGCCGATTGACAGATGACCCAACCAATCACACGCCAAGCTGTTTTTGTGAATGCCTGCCACGTTTTCTTTCAATGACAGCTTCCCAGACTTCTGAGTGATGAACCATCCGGAGTGTCCGGTTAGATGTCCCCACAGAGACCCAAAAACTGAAGGATTTTTTAAATTTATTTTCTTTACTGGAAGAAACTGTTGCTCCGCTTGCTGTCATATATTTGCTGCTATTGTGGCAGCCTGGTTATTTGGTCAGACATGGGTCAGATAACCTAACCCCCTATACACTTTTTTATTGTTTTAACATGTGTATTTGCATCTAATTTCAAATGAGTATTTAATTAGTTTTAATAATTTTTTTAAGAGTACCTCTGTTTTAGCTTAACTGTGAGTTATCCTACCACACTTGAACGCAACATGGGCACGTAGCCTCACGCACACGGGGCAGGTTCATAGGCTGATTCAAGCAATGCTGGAGGTAAGATGTACTGTACTCGGGTCCTGATTAGGGATGGAACGGTTACCAGTATTACGGTAAAGCACTGTAAAATTTTAAGCAATAACGATTACTGTTTATGTTTGACGTCATCTCATTATCGCGGTCGATTACCGGGATATGTAATATTAGCCTCATTCAAGTCTGCGAGCGACTCGCGACTGTATCTCGCGTGAAATTGTAGCTTGTAACATAAGCATCGTAACGTTAGCATGGCAGAAAGTGGTGATAGCACGCAGGACATTTACCAACCCACTAAAAGGATGAAATCAAAGGTCTGGGCATATTTCTTTTAAGAATGCAGAGGGACAACTGGTGGAGAACAAATATCCTGTCTGCAGAGCACTTGTTTACATTTTATTGTAATTTGTACAAGCAACTTGAATCTGACCCGGGTTATCTGACCCAGCCTAATGCTTCAAGTTACTGAGATGTTTGACAAAGAGTAACCTGGTCGACGCGCTTCGTGTAGCAGTATAAATAATTCATTAAAACTGTTATATCTGAACATAAATATTAGAATTAAATGTGAATATATAGTAATTGCTACTGTAGTCCATACACCAATGAGATGGGATGTGTTTTGGACCCTGGCATAGTGCTTAACTCACAGCAATGTTTTGTGTATGATCTCAAACGCAGATTAAAAGACTTTCTACAACCAACATCCAGTCTCCTTTTTTACGTGTGTAACACTGTTTCATGATTTGACACTGGTTAAAAAGTTAGTACTCCCTCTTTCATTGTGCAAAAACATGACAAAGATTATCTGATCATTGTGAACTTTTTTGTAATCATCATGCCATTATTTGTTTAAAAGAAAAAAAATCTAAAAAAAAAAAAAAAAAAAAAAAAGGGAAAAACAATGAAGGAGGCAACACTAAGTACCCCCTTACTGCCCCAAACTGCCAGGCCTCGGCGGTTTGCTGGTCTGGCACCTTTAGGTGTGTGCTAACACAGTGCCAAGAGGGAAAGACATGAGCACCAGTCTTGGAAGGACAATTGATGCTCCTCTAGTTCTGAAGTGGAGGAAACAATCTTCCAGCAAATGTAATATTTAAAAATGCTCCAATCAGAAAACGGCTGAGGTTCACAAAACTGCATCTGAACAAGCCACATTTGCCTCTGAGATGCTGCGAGCGAACGTGAGGCCTTTCAACATGTTTTTTTTTTAAAGCTCTAATGAATTTCTGTCTGCAGTGTATTATTAATCATCTCTGAGCATCGGCGTCACTAACGGGAGAGGATTTAAGTACTTTTGAACCTGCGCCTCTTGGACCGCTGAGCCACAGAAGGTGTGATCTCTGTGTTCACGCTAACTGCAGGATCGTGGTCCAGCTGCGAGCATCAGAGACACTGCGCAGAGCTGGGTGTTAACATGAATACCGTGCACGAATGCACAACACATTAAGCTGTCATAACCGCCAGCCAGAAACCACAACACAGACAAAACCCCTGGCCAAAATGTTCTGCCAGTCACAGTCCGGTCAACTGGGCCCACAGCCTAACAGCAGAGCCTCAGCCTGCTCCCAGCCCAACTGCAACAGTCTGGAAACGGCCTTAATGGGAGCAGAGCCATTGAGCCCAGGTGTGTCTCCTCAGGCTGACGATTCTCCACCTGCAACAGAAAGAAACCAAAAACAACCAACACCACCACCTGGTGTACAGGTGGAGGAGTCGTCACAGTATCATCAGCGTAGCAATGAAAGTTTATGCCATGGCTCTGGATATTTTTTCCCAAGGGAAGCATGTATAAAGTGAAAAGGATTTGTCCCAGAACCGAACCCTGTGGGACGCCATAGCAGACCCTAGTCCGTGTAGAAGAAACGTCATTAACATGGACGAACTGGAACCTGTCAGATAGGTCTGACTTAAACCAGCCTAATGCTGTCCCTTTAATTCCAACAGTGTGCTCTAATCTATGCAGCAAAAGGCCATGATCAATCTTCACATGCATAAAACAGATCAGGAGAAAAACACCCTCTGAGTGTGGAACAGCTCAGCCTCAGCCCTCCTGAATGAGCCAAATGGCCTCATTTATAGGCTCCACCCCTGATTGGGCTGAACCACTCCCACTCCCAGAGGTGCCTCCCATCTCAATACAAAACTAAATTCTAAAATCTTAATCTAAATATATTTGAACACAGACAATCTCACTTACAGTAGAATTTAACAAATGTTTTAAAATTATTCCAACACCTTAAAACCAAAAGACAATCAATTGCATACCCCACCCACATCTAGCCAACGGCCTCTCCCGGAACACAGCTAATGAATGGATGCCGGTTATATATGCACCCAAACATACAGAACATACAAAAGTTCTGGCGTTTATGCACTGCTGAGCAGTCTACTGTGCGATTTGTTCCCATGGCAGCCACAACTGATCAATAAGTGCCAAGGATGTTTTTGCGTGGTTTGAGTAGACACATTTAGCTACTCTTGGATACTCTTTTTTTGTGTGTGTGTGTGGAAGGAAATTGAGCCAAGCGGAAAATGCTATGAATTATTTAAGTCAAGACTTTAGATGCTCTCTTAAAGATAAAACACCTCCGTTTTGCTGTTAAGGCTCCAATCTAATCAAATCCACATATTAGGCTCAGTAGAAACTTTGGGGGTGGTGAACATGACTCCATATGATTGGAGCCTACGGGGGTGAGACGGGGAGAAAGTGTGATTTTAAAAGCGGCAGCAAGCTTGGCAGGTTTGGAAAAGGATAAGGATGCACACACAAACACGAGGAACAGAGCGGGAACAAATACCTTTGTCATAGTCAGCCTTATCTGGACGGAGGAGGAGTCCAGCATGAATGAAATGAGTGAGCATGAACATCCAACACACTGGAAACTCATGAGTATAAATGGACAAGGACAAACACAGCAAATTGGGATTCTGCAGAGCATCGGCGCATGTGTCTGATCTTGTCCAATCTCACAATAAATCCCCTTTGGGATGCAGCGATGATCCCAGGTTGTCTGCAAAGTCTTCATTTCTCCCCACATCACAGACGAGAGGCATCTGAAGGCATGTGAGAGACGAGCACCTCTTGATCCTTTAAACAGACCAATGAATGAGACGGAGCAGTTTGAACAAACCGCGCACAGAGACATGAAAACGCTGCTCAAGATCTCTGCCTGAACTGGCTCCCAGGAGGTCGCTAGTTTGTTGGTGGAACTCATTGACCTCCACATTAATTCTGCATGTTGGGCTAAATGCTTTTATTAAATTTGTGTATATACACTACCTGGCTAAAAAAAAAGTCACCACCAAAATAAAAGGTCATACACTCTAATATTTCATTGGACCTCCTTTAGCTTTGATTACGGCACGCATTCGCTGTGGCATTGTTTCGATAAGCTTCTGCAGTGTCACCAGATTTATTTGTTGCATTAATTTTTCACCAAGGTCTTGCATTGATGATGGTAGAGTCTGACCGCTGAGCAAAGCCTTCTCCAGCACATCCCAAAGATTCTCAATGGGGTTCAGGTCTGGACTCTGTGGTGGCCAATCCATGTGTGGAGATGATGTATCCTGCTCCCTAAACCAGTCTTTCCCAATCCCAATGAACTCTGGCATTGTCATCTTGGAATATGGCCATGCCATCAGAGAAGAAAACATCCATTGATGGAATAACCTGGTCATTCAGTATATTCAGGTAGTCAGCTGACCTCATTCTTTGAGCTCATACTGTTGCTGAACCTGGACCTGACCAACTGCAGCAACCCCAGATCAGAACACTGCCCCCACAGGCTGGTACAGTAGGCACTGGTCCCATCACAATGCCAGCTAGACAGCGTGCTTTAGTTGAACCACTCAAGAGATCATTTGGTGGTGGACTGAAACCCAGACGACAACAATGAATTCAGGTGAGGTGTATGAGTTGGTTCCGAGCAAACCAAACCTGCCATGCACACAGATGGACCCTACACGGCGGTTTTGTGGTGAACTGGCCCTTTAAATGGGAGCTCCTAAAACTTCACCCACTCATTTTGAGGCCCACAACACATTTAACAACACTGACGTGTAATTTTCTCCACAACGAGAGGCTTATCTTAACGAGAATGTCAGCGGCGCTGTGACGGACCTGCACATTAATCCAGACGAGAGCTGCTTCATTACAAACACTTCCACGCACGCATCTTAATAACAGCTGACCTGCGACTTAATCAAAGTTTCTCTTTTTTTCTTTTCAAAATTTAGAAAATGAGAAGGAAAAAAAAAAACGCCCCCCCGTTTCTTTAAACCCATATCCTGTGCAAACATGCTTTCTATCAAGAGGCATCGGTGCATTCGATAAGAAAACACTTTCATGTGATCCATAAAGAGTGAATGACAAGACAATGATGTTAAAGTGAATTAAAAAAGGCAGCTAATAATTCTGAGAGGTGCATGCAGTGATAATGAAAGTTAACTGCAGAAACCTTATTACTGCACGTTGTGGTTCCATCACATAACAGGATAACTGGCTCCATGCTAATTATGTTCTTTTCCAACTGATCTAATCACCTGCATATTAATATTCATCCAAACGTGAGGCGTCTGAAAGAAGCAGCGTTGACTGAGCTCTCAAAGCGTCGCCGTTGCATCGTGAGCTTGTTCACTGGCGTGCACGGGTCACTGCAGGACTCGTATGGGGCGGTGCGGGCGGTTTAGAAGATGAGGCCGAGGGCGACGGGGGGGGTGACGGTGACGGTAGAAATGCGACGCAAAAGTCCAGCAGAAAAGGAGACGGAGGCTGAGATACGAAGCAGTGGGCTTCAGAAGAGACACAAAGAGAGAGAAAGCGCCGCCAGCTGAAGCTGCAGAACTTAATCGATGACCTTGCAGAGCAGAAAGCCCAGTGAGTTCACCTCCAATGGAAGTTTAGTTTTTGTTTTGGCTTTGGCACAGACAGCTGTGCTTTCACCCACTATTTCCTCATCTGTGTCACGTCCTGCCATCAAGTAGGGGCTACATCCGGCTCGCTGGTCTGAAGTCCAAAATCCTGAGGTTTCTCCAACAACCCTGTAGGCTGGCTCCAAAAGTGAGTTAAGCATCATGGAGCCGCATGTTAAAAAGCCCTGACTTACAGCAGAAATAAACATCTATAAAGCCTGGTTTTGGTCTCTATCGCCAGACTTCACATCTACTGACACGTTTCCATGAGAGGGTGCTGTAGTTTTATGGGGCCTCCATCTTTGCCACGTGTCTCCATTACTGGGAACTGATGGGAACTTCTACAGGGCTGAAACAAGTAAAACCAGTGTGTGGGGGTTGTGTTGACTCAGTACTGACTGGATACACCGTTGGCAGGAGATAACATTGTTCAGATGTCTGAACGCCCCTTCAAGTTTGAGTCATCTCTCTTCTCTTCTCACACAGCAACAGCCTCAACTTCTTCTGTGTTGATCTCATTGTTCCAGTTTCTTTCTTTTTTTCCTTCTTCCCCTTGGTGTCTTTTTCTTTTATTTGGTGGTTAGGAAACAACAACAACTTGATGGTGCACTACCACCACCAAGTGGTAAGGATGTTAGTTAGCTTCATCAGTGGATCCCACCAGGCCCGTCACTGTTAACAGCGACACGGCAGCTGAAAGAACCGCTCCTATTTTAAAGATAATATGGCTTCGTGAGCTCTTCATTTAACTAACAGAGACCTGCAGCTGGCTGTGGGGTAAAGGTAGCTGCTGTCCGCTAACTGACCAGGCTAGCTGGCTGATGGTCTTCAGCCTTTGTCTGGCTGCTGTGGAAAGGTCATGTAGCAGGATCACAGCTAACAGCAGTTGCCCAACTAGTAATTAATGGCTGCAGTAGATCAATCCGGAGCTCCGGGAGTCTTCTTATTGGCTCTGGCAGTTCTCGTTTTAGATCCTATTTCATCATAGGTTAGCATAAGCTAAGCCAAAATAGACGAGTTGCCACAAGCTGCACCATGGTTGCAGAGGTACAGCTGCCAGGATTGTTGTTTCCACCCATTTCTGGGCTAGCAGTTGGCAGGATCAGGTACTGTCAACAGGCTTCAAAAGCAGTCTTCAGAAACCCGAGTGATGTCACAGAGGGTTTGTCCAGCTCTTTTTATAGAGTCTCTGTTTAACGTGTGCTTCGCTGTTAAAACACTAATCAGTAAATTTACACTCGGCTTGTTAAAACATGTTTTCGTAATTACTTTCAAGGGTTTTACTGTGCAGGAAATTGGGCCGAGCGTGCGACTGTTGTGAAAACGTGTCTGTAAAACTCCCCATTTGGTGTGATTGTTGTGCGAGAGCGCAGTAATCAGACTGAAGCCCCAGAGAGGAAGTGATGTCAGTGCTCCGGTGGTATGGAGCCCCGTTTGGGTCATAATTCAATGAATAAATGAGTCTATTATTATGAAATATGTATCCATTAGTATTAAATGTTTCCCATTATTATGAAATATATGTGTATTATTATGAAATATTTCCCATTATTATGAAAAAAAATGTAATTATACATTGTAATATACAATAACAATGTAGATGTAATAATATTTGTATTATTATTTAATCTTAGTTTAATGCATAGTAGTTTATTTCAGAATGGCTTTTTTATTTAAGAATGAGTTTTTACATAATTGCTTCCTTTTTCATAAGAATGAGCTTTTACATAATAATGACATTTTGCCACTGGGCGGGACCAGTGGTTGACCTGCACGCTCATTGGCTGATCCTTCGCTATTCTACGCTCTGACATCGACTAGTTGGTGGGGGACTAGCATCGAGCCTGTTGGCTACCTCTCGAAGTCAGAAAAGGATATTTCTCCTGTCGCCATGCTGTCAAAATCAAGTTTTTCCTACATTTTGCGCTACGTTTCTTAGTCGATTTCAACTTTTAACCGTAAACTGAGGTGCATTCTGCCACCTACTGGCCTGGAGTATATACATTGCACCTCTCGCCCACTATCGATATTCACTGTTCTGTTGTTTATGCCTGAATGAAAGAGCAGTCAATCACATAAATGGCTCCGCCCTCTCTGCTGTGATTGACACACAAATCATTCTTATGAAAAACGAATCCATTATTATATAAAAGCTCATTCTTATGAAACATGAAACCATTATCATAATAATGGGAAATATTTCATAATAATAAACCCCTGTATTTCATAATAATGGACTCTTATTAACTAATAGTTCTTACACTGAGTTCACACATACTCGCTGCACGTTCCTGCTCTATAAACACCGGTTTGTGTGTGTGTAGCTTTCACTCATTTATTTAGCTGCTGGCCTTGTCACTCGCTGCTGCAGCACATTTTGTTGTCTTTGATCATTTCTTTCAGGCGTCTGACGTGCACGGCACTTTGTTGTTGTGTTGTGGTTCTGAAGTTTTTTTTCTCCCTTAAATTTTCTAACCAAGTTACCATATTTTGTTCTGATGTTTTTTTGGGGAGGGTTGTTTTCTTATACTGGGTGTCACTTCTGGTTAATCTGCTTTAATCTGTGCTTGTGATGATGAGTGACAGCTGGGAGAACAAGAGGCAAGCAGGCTGCAGGATGAATGTTGAGTTGTGATGGGGGGGGGGGGGGGGGGGGGGGGGGGGGCTGCAGCGACCACTTTACATCGGGGACTCGGTCACCGCGTCATCTGAGCAACAAATCTCCCCTAAGTGACTTGTTCTGGTTTATGCAACCACTCTTTTTGGCTTTTTTTTCCTCAGTGGCCCTGTGTGTTTTTAATCTTCTATTCATTACGCCCGTCTTTGATAACCACACGTGTTGCAGACGGGGGCGCAGCTCTGCAGCGTTCCTCCTAGTTAGAAAGACAGACTAACTAACTACGCGGCGTATCCGGCTGGTTTTGAGTCTGCAGACACGTTCAGCATCCAAAGACTTGCTGTTTTTTCCCGCCGCTGAAGCCCTGCTGAGCTGACACAGTTTCTGTGTTCCAGTAATGAAATTCAAAACCAATGAGGTGATTTATGGATTTTACATTCAAGCGGGACTGAAAAACTTTATCCACTGATGAATAGATTTTCTTTTTTTTTATAAAGTTGCTCCCTTCTTTGATTCCACTTAGTTTAAAATTTCAAGTCTACAAAGTCAAACTGCGAGATGAGGATGAGGGGAGTCTTATATTTATATGTAGCTGAGAGCTGCAAAGTAATTATCTCACACTTTTTTGTCTCATAAATGTAAAAAATAAAAAAAGAATTGTGCGGATGGAGATGATTATAGTTGGAATCAGCCAGACTCTCACCTGGACCCGTACAGCCCTGACCTGGGAAATAATGGACTAAATGGCTCAATTAAACCCAATATTTCAACACAACCTCTGTAACTGAAATGATGTGTGTTTGTAGGATCACGTCAAACCTGCAACAGGGCTGCGAATGAAGCTGGATCAGTGTTGGAGCAGGACGCCGGCGCTGCTGGACTTCTCTGTGTCCAACCACCATGTCAGGAGACCTGATGGACCATCTGAAACTTCAATATAAAGATCACTGCAACAGTGACTCGAAGTGTCCAGAACGTTTAGAGGGACATTTTTATTCCCTTTCCCAAACCAAAACAAACGCTGGAAAAATGACATTTTAAATTAAAACCAAAAGTCTACACTTTTGATCTCATCTTGACCGATCGTTTGTTTCATCTCAACTCCATCGTGTTGGTCTACAAAAACGAGGGAAATTAAAAGCTCAGAAGGCCACAGATACCAAACAGGCCCGTTGGCTGACAGAGTTTCAATCTGTCGGGTTTCTTTCTGCTTTTACGCCTGACATGGAAAAGTTGCCTTATAGTTTTCTTTTGTTTTTGGGTCGGCGGGGGAACACGCGTCCCGACCTCCTTGAAATCTTTCTACATTGTACCTTTTCATGAGCTTTAAAGAGCACAATCAAAGTGCGTTTCGCTTTCTTCCTTCTACCTCGCCCTGCTTGTGCTGAGCAGAAGCGTTGGAGGTAAAATCCCACAGGAAGCTGCGGGGTTTAGTCATGCTTTATTCAATTTGCCTTCAACCTTTGTAAAAGAATTAAAAGGAATCAGCTAAAGGGATTCCTCTGTTGTGAGATTTGTAGGTAATTTCTGCTCTAATGGCAAATCAAAGTTGCAGGAATAATAGCAGCCTGCACACAGAGACCTTTTGGGATCCGCTGCTCCCAAATGAGTTTATAACACTTTGATAATGCTGCGAGAACGCAAACTGTGTTTAGTCAGGTAATTCAGCCTCATGAGCCTCGGTTTAAACAGACAAAAAACAGAATGTGAAAGGGATTTATTTATATGCATCATGTATTTGATCAAAGGCATGCGGCCTATTTGGTACAACCCAAAATAAAACATTTAACGGATAGACGATGCCTCGCCGTGTCCGACGGTAACAAACGAGACCGATGAATCCAGAGCAGGTTTTAGTGAAGTCATTTCAGGATTTAATATATTTTCAAGATGGAGAGCAGCGAAGCCAGTTGTGATGATCTGGGTGTCTTGATATGAAGTATCTCTTCATTACATCTCTCAGCGGGTTTGGGAACACCTCAGCCTCCCCCAGGTGGAGCTGGAGGAGATGGGTTGGAGAGGGGGGACTGTTGCAGGAGACTTCTTCCAAACTAACGGTCTGCAACGCCGGTTGTCAGCAGGCAGTGAATCTATTTAAAGGACAGAGTACAAGTGGAGCAGGTGTGGAGGCTCAATGTGAGGGTGAGTCAGGTGTGTTGGGAGAGGAGGCGTTCTCTGAAGAGATGGGTTTTCAAGAGCTACTTGAAAGCAGAGAGGGACGGCCCCGCTCTGATAACATTCGTTAACTCAGACGAGGTTCAAGGTCAGAGGGTGTCTTTAATATCTCCAAAGGGCAATTTGATGTAAAATTTGATTTAAAACCAAGTTAATAACCACACACATCACATTTAAAGTGTCATTTTAAACGCCTGTGGCAGCAGAAGCATATTAATGTTTAACTGTTTTTGTTCCATATTGTGGCAGACTGGATCTATGGCCGGATGGAAGCAACGTAAAACCGTCCGTTTAAAACACAGGGAGCGCGATTCGATCGCTCTCTTGCTTCCACCCTCTCTTGCTTCTTCACCTCACTTGCTGCCTTTACTCCGCTCTCGCTTTGACCGGCGCACTATTAAAGCTTGCGCTGTTTCCCTCCCCGTGGAACATTTATTACAAATAATCAGTGAACTGTCTTCTGAAACCTTTCCCCCTTCCTGGGTTTCAAGTTGTTCATCCGACCTTTTTATGTTCATATTTCTATGATTTATGTGTAACATACTAGGTAAAGGGTAAGACACTGCGAATAAGACGCTAATATCAAGTCAAGTCACCAAAATTATGACAGAGTTGAAGAGTTGTTTTCCGACATGAGGGAGTCATTTATTTAATGAAATTTTCCAGGTAGTAAGTTGTTTTTCCGACTATACTGACGCCATTTGAACGCAGCATTCACTGCAGGCTGTTCAGGTCTCATGTAGGAGAGATAATGCTTGATTAAAATAAAAACCCACACCGCAGTGCTAATAGAATGTCCTATATCTTATTGGGGCTTGACTCGATGACTATTAACCCTGTGGGACCCTTAGAATAATGGTCACACCTGGAGCCCCAAGCGCAAAAAATGTCAAATATATTATACATTTCTACTATATAAAGTGGCCCCTTCTGAAGAGGACAAGGTAGTGTTATCGCAGAATACACATTTTTTTCTGTTACAACCCTGCAATCAAAAGTTGTGATTATAATGGAAGTCAAAAGTACAAAAATCTCTGCTACAGGTACAAGTGTGAGGTTTTTTTTTAACTGAAACTACAAAAAAAAAAAAAATCTGGCGCACACTTTGTTTAATTGCCAATAAATTGCCAATAATTATTTAGTATTTTTGGAAAGAACAGATTGGTTGGCTGAAATATTTGTGAAAAAAAAAAAAATCTGAAAAAAATCTGAATCTGATAAATATTTATAGTTGTTCTGAGGGGACATTTATGTCCTTAAGGGTAAATTTGTAACTTTTTCAAGAGGGTACCAGAGTGGACATCCTGTGATGTGGAATAAAAACTCAGTAATAAAGGCGACTTACAAAGCACGTCTTCAAGAAGTCTCCGCTCTCATCTCCAAGGATGACAGGAAGTCCACAGAGGACAACTGTTCGTTTTGCAGTAACATCTGTACTCTGAAAAATCACAAACACATAACACTGCTGTAGTAAAAGACAATCAATTAATAACTCTGCATACACAATGGGGTTGCAGTTTTTGTTTCCCACATCATAAAAACTAAAAAAAAAAAAACTTTGAATCTGAGTAATTTGCCTCTGGTGTGACTTGTTACAGATACTTCCTAAGTTTCTGGCCAACACTTCCCCCCTTGGTTTTGAAAATCTCGAAGAAGCGAGGAGTGTATTTGTCAAGTTCTTTGAAGAATTCCGTACTCAACTTTTTGCTTGACAAGCGACAGAACTCTGCCACGAATCTAAAGGAAAAGTATGACACATTAGTATTCAAGATGTCATCATATTGGACCTACATAAAAGAATAACAAAGAAATCAGGAATCTGTATCTAATCTTTTAAGGCCAGTGCAATACTGTTTCCTCTCTGTTCCTGTGCGTTCACACCAAAAACGGCAAAGACGCCCAAGGGTGCGTGAGAAAGAGGACAGCGTCTAAAGCGGCAAAATATTTTTGTCGCTCTAGACGCTCTTCATGTGACTGCCGCTCTGGATGCGCGGCAGACAGCGGTTGATGCTTTGGCTGCTCAGGACGCTGGGCTCTCATTGAAATGAATTGACTTCCGGCTTCTTACGGCCTCTTTTAGTGTGAACACACAGTTATTAAGTGTTTTGTTACTATTTGATGAGACACTGGAATTTACAAAAATCAATTTCTAAAATCATGGAGTCACCATCCACTCAAAAATGTTTTTTTTATTGTTCCTGTTTGAGTTGAATGTTTGGGCTTCACTGTACAGAGTTTGACACTGAAAGGCAATTTTGGACATTCACCTGCAGAATATTGGGATTTCAATGAGAGGAAGTAGATATAATTTTAAGGATTTTTTTTCCACAAAAATTGTCTGTTTATTTTATGGAAAAAACAGACAAATTATTATTCAAAGTAGATATTTTATAGACATCCTAAACATGTTTGGAAGGGATCTTTTAAAATCTTTTCACTGGCAGGACACTGAGGAAAATTCTGTAAGTTTATCAAAGATATGACAAATAATGAATTAAAAGAGAACTAAAATGGATAAAAGCTAGGGAGAGTTTTAAATGACCTGACCCTCTGTAAAGAGTGCTGGCCGCCTTTCCATGATGTCTTTTACTGGAGGCTCCAAGCTCACCAACTCTTGTCTTCTCAAGGCAAAAGTAGTGTCCATGAGTTTGGTCGTCAGAGCAGCAGTTGGATGACGTTTCTTCATTTCTTCTACAAGGTCCTTTCGTTTGGACTCCATACTGGTCTCATCTTCACTATCAGAGAAGTTGGGTAGAAAGTTGATTTCAAATCATAACTAACGTTACGATACGTTACAGTTAACGTTGATCTTTACACGTTAGCTAAACATAAAGTTCACTTCCAAACTTGGACTAACGAATAAATTACACGACTAAAATACCGACAAAACGTTTGCTACGTTTAAAACCAGTTCAACTTACCGTGACACTGTGCATCACTCCTCTCTCATGTCTCTTCCCGCTTAGTGAGGGTTTGTTTGTCCTCAGTGAGCAACTGCGCATGTGCATTCAACGAGAGATCCCGAATACTGCCCGAACCTGCCGAGTCTGTCCGGGTTTTGCAGATGCTTTTTGCTCACTTATACTTCTAAGTGAAGGTAACTTGCAGCTGACAAGTTTGTTTACTTGCCTCAGTAGAAAGTTGTGTTTACTAAGTTTAAGTGAGCAGAGTCATCAGCGTAAGCTGAAATGAGTTAAGAGCACTTTTTATTCTAAGTAAGATATACAATTACATCTTACAGTGTGTAACATTGGCTGGTTGAAGAGGTCTGTGCTCGGACTCATATCTTCTCTGTTGCTCTATGGCGCCACACCTGGTCACAGGCTGGCACGCATAGAACAACAGCCATTTTGAGACTGATTGTGCCGTTTAGTCCCTTTTTCCTGATTTATCAGGTGATGCCCCATTTCATTTTATTAACTTTGTTAATACCTTTATGGTTATTAGCAGCTGTCCCTCAAGACAGTTGGTAATAACCCTTTTATGACTAAACGAGCACGTTATACGCCTTATTGCACAACAATAGGTTCTTCCTAAAATCCACCACCATCTCTCTCGTCTGTTTCCAAGAAAGATGTCTTACGCCACTCCATGAGGTCCAGTACTACAGGACCACCCCACTCACCGAGGACACACAGTTATCAGCTGACTCAGTAATGCAGGGCCCGTCACGCTGACTTTGATCTCATTAGGGTACAGCACAGAGGAAATCAAAGGTATTCCACCACGGTGGGCTGAGATTGCCTCGTAGAGGTGGCAGAACCAGACGATGTTGGTTGGAGTGTTCGGTTTAAAAAGGTGCAGTATACCCAGAAGTCTCTGTGGGTCTCTTTGAGCCATGAGTAGCAAGTGGAGGCCAATGAGGAGTGGTCATGTGACCTTTTCCATCGATGGAATAAGAGACTTCCACTTCTCATCTACCTTTCGCTATGCATGATGGGAGACCTGCGTGAAGAGAAGATATTGAGTCAGATGGGATCTCATTTTTCTGAAGATGTAACCTAAAAGGATGTGATTGAGATACGGGGACGTATGCATGACGTACTGACTGATAAGCCTCCTTCATCCACGTGGGTGGATATCTCTGAGACACAAGATGAGATTCTTTCCTTGACCGTGGAGTCGTCTGCTGAGAATCACACGTACGACGGGTGTCATTGAAATACTAAAAGCCACTCGACTGACCCAAGGAACCAGATAGTTTTCACTAATGTCACACATCTGGGTACCGGACGTCATCATTTTGGAGATCAAGCTTCTCAGCACCGCGCCGGTTATTCATTCTTGTTGGTGCAGTCATTACAAACATTAGACCTCATAAATGGACAAAAACTATCAGAGTACAACACCCAAACTGCATCCAAAGGTACAGGGAAAAAATAAAAGTGCGTGGAAATGCTTGATGTCCAATTTAAATCTCCAAATGGGGAGAAAACAGCAGCAGTCGGATCGACTCATACAGACGACTAAAAAGGATTGGGAACACGATCCAACACTTGCTCAGCTCAGTTCTGTTTACTGAATGAAATAAATAATGCATTAAGTAGAGTAGGCTAGGCAGTGGTGTCCATCCATGCTGATCTTCACTGATTTGATTTGACAAACGTTAAATTGAGAACCAAAATAAAAGGCACAGAAATTATTCTTCCCACCTTCGATGAAACGGTCAGAACAGACTTCTGTCGAGTCTTTGTGGTTTACTGCACCGACATTCACTGAGTTCTTTTATCCTTCATGTTCTCCAGTTTCAGTAAATCTGTAGCTTGTTTCACTGATGGATCCGATCCGATCTGTTCCTGCAGCCATGAACAACGCATATATGTGGTATTTTAGTCACTTAAACCTAAAAAAAAGTGCTGGTTCCTCACATTCTCACCACACACTGGTGCGTACAGCGGTTACGAACGAATCGCTGGACCTACAAAGTGGCCTGAAGGCTTTTTCCAGCTATTAAAAAGAGAAGGGGCCCAGCACCATACCTTGAAGTACTCCTGTGGAGAGATGCTGGTGGTTCCTGTCACACTCTGACAGAAATCCCAGCAAACCCAAACTGTGCTTTGGCTGAGAAAGATGCATCTGTCCATCCATCCATCCTTCCATCCATCCATCCATCCATCCTTCCATCCTTCCATCCATCCATCCATCCATCCATCCATCCATCCATCCATCCATCCATCCATCCATCCACCCATCCATCCATCCATCCATCCATCCATCCAGGCTGGTCTGTTGGAGCCCATCTCAGCTGCCTTTAAAGCACCCTGTACAGGTCACCAGTCCATAGCAGGGCTGAGAAACAATTACTTAGAAAAATAAAATGTTTGCAGAAAATGTGGTGATTCACACAGCTCAACTGGAAGGAAGCCGTTCTCCTTTTTGGCTCCTGGAGACGTTTCTCGTTCCTTCCAGGAAACTCATTTCTGAGTGAAGGGAGGGAGTTCCAAGCATTTAACCTTTTGGCAAGAGGTCCGATTTCACAGATCTGAATCCATCTTTCAGGATGTGGCCGAGTGGGAGATTGGCATTTGTGCACCTCACAAATGTGCAGAAACGATGCGATGTGTCGTGTGGACGCGAAGCAGAGCCTCAGCGGTACGTTTTCAACATCTCATCCAGAGCAGGGGAAGGCCGACCCGGTGTTAGTCTGCTGCTCCCAGCAAAGTGCTCTGTGAGCATTGACTGGCATCCATCGCTGCAGGATAGTTGGAGCACGTAGGAGGGCTGTTTGGAGGAGGAACACTTTGTAGATGAGTGGATGAGCAGCAACTCTTCTTTTAGCAGTTTCTTTTTAAAGCATTAAAGAGGGAACGATCGGTGGACGCTGAGCACCGCTCTCACGCTTCCAGCATCCACTTCTTAAAAGAGGTGAACTGAACTTTTTAAGATAGAGCTGATGGGGGTGGTTTCAATATAACTGTTCAGTTTTATGTATCATCTGAGTGAGTCTTGGGTAAATACAACCTCAGATGAACAACAACATATCACGTTTTCACCGTGCCATTATTTACTGAACAAAAATGAAGCCAAAAGCAATAAAATAAAATAAAACAGAATAATAATAATGTGAAGAATCCCCATCACTGCTTCCACAGCCAGGTGCTGCTGACCATCTGCATTGATGAAATGATTTTCAGCAGAGTCTTGTGTTAGTTTCCTGGTGTGGAGGATACAGACAAATGTTAACACAACGCCGAGGCTGAAAGACGTGGTCTTGAAGATGCAGTCGTTGCTGGATATCAATCTGGAAAGTTCCACCAGATTTCTGGAGCAACGTCCTGTGGACAGACGAGACCAAAAGGGAGTCGTCTGGCGTTAATTCCCAGGACACCTCGAGCTCATAAAGCCAACCGCTGGGACTTCTGTCCAACAGCTGGCTGTCTGGAGCTGAGCTGAGCAGCCGGGGCCGGGGCCGGGGCCGGGGCCGGGGCCGGGGCCGGGGCCGGGGCCGGGGCAGCTGTCAAGCTCAAAAACGTTCCCGTCTACGTTAAAGTGCAGCCGACGAGCCACCTGCTAACCAACAGTGCAGCTGTGATGCTTGGCTGAACTTTGTTGGACCAACAGCTGATGGAGCAGAGCGTAGAGGACGTTCAGACTAGGGCTGTAGCGATACACTAATCTCACGATAAGATACGATACACGATACTCGGCTCACGATACAATATATATCGATATTCATCTTACAATTAATTTACATCATTTTTTGAAAGATTTTAAAGGGACAAAGTGATTTTGGTGACATCTTGTGAGTGTTCCAATGACTTTGTTTGAATTAATTGAACTGAAAGCATCAATTACACATTATATGGCTGACAGGCAGCTTGCAAATGCTGGACAAAATGAATAAAAGATGTGTCAAGAAGATGTGTCATTTATTTAAACAGTGCAAATTGTTGCTTGCGAGCTTTTAAATGTGGGACACGGGGGTTTTGAAAGAAGCTTAGAATATCGATACCCACGGCTGAGAAATCGATACTCTCTGGGGAAATAAAATATCGATATTAGGGATGCACATGGTTAACCGTTTAACCGTTAACCGATAACAGTAACTCTAACCGATTAATACTAACGGTCAATTTTGTTTTTAAGCTACGTAATTCAATCATCTCATGGGGGCATGTCGACAGGTGCAACACATGCCATCACGTGCGTCCCATCACAGCCCACTTCACAGCGAAGATGAAGAGAGCAAAAAGGAGTTCTGTGCAGTGTTGTACCTGAACGCGTTCATTGAACGAAAGTTCACGAACTAGTTCATATCATAACGTGAACTGAGCGCGTTCACTTTCTCGTTCACGAGCGCGGGGCGTGAACGAGTTCATTTGGGCTGTTGTGAACAACGCTTTTTTCAAAGTTTACGCACGGTCAAAACCGTGCCAGGTTTCCAGCGAACTCCATTTAAAAAACAACACAAACGAGCCTGATATGTATCTGAGGAAATCAATCAAACATGGCAACACGGCTGTCGCTTCTGTCGATTACAAAAAATGAACTATTTAGTTCATTTAGTTCACCGTGCTAACAACAGAGAGCTACGTGACAATTACATGTCACTATATTGATGAGTACTGGAAAGCTAATTCTGCCGACCTGTTAACGCAGAGCATGCCAGGTAGACACACAGCTGATAACCTCACAGCTAAACTGGTTGATGCAGTGGAGACGTGGGGACTTAGTGGGAAAGTTTCCGCAGGCGTCCACGACAACGCCCGCAACATCGTGGCACTCTCCCGGGCGGGTCAGGTGGATCGGAATGGTGGGACGTTTGTGTGTCGGAATAGCGGTTTTGGGATGGTGATGTGTCTAAATGGTGGTATGTCGGAAAAGCAGCATGGAAGGGCATTTAAATCTTATCGGTTAACGGTTATTAATCGTTAAAGGGCGTCGGTTAACGGTCATAAAAAAAATCCAAAATGTGCATCCCTAATCGATATGTATTGTAGAATCGATAAAATCACTCAGCTCTAGTTCAGACGCTGCCGTCTCCTTTCAAAGGTCCATCCACATTACCAATGCTTTACAGTCACTCCTCAGAGGCTGAAGTACAGCCATCCACTCCCATCCCGATCCGGAGGGAGAGTTCTTTTAATGAAAGACTGACGACAACACTGACTGTTTGCAAAGACCTGGATTTGAAAGAAAAGAGAAATAAAATCAAAGCACTCCACTGTTTTTAATGAGGAATGCAGCCTGAATTGATTTGACAGAACTGAGTGGTTCTCACTCCCAACTGCTCTTTCCTGAGTTTGATTTATGCTGCTTGATCTGCCAAGTCCAAAGTGTAACTTTTATTTCGACCCAAGATAAGGACACCCGAACTAAACGTCTTGTAGCAATCAGTGAGTATTGATGAATCCGCTCATATGCTTTTATTTCAGGAGCAAACGAAGGAGCAGTTTGTTCTTAATGGAGGGAAAGTGCCGCGGCGTTCCCCTGGACTCCTCTGAACTCTCAACGCAGCTCTGCGTGATTCAAGACTGCACTTAACTTTCTTTTGCTTTTCTTTACTTTCATTTATTAGGAATTAATCAGACAGTTTCTGCTTCTGTTGGCTGGATAAATAGAAGTTAAAATGGAACCATTAAGGAGACCGATACTAATGAGTCTATGTCCTGGAAATCAATTTAACGTATCACTGAACTGCTCTTCCACGTGCATCACCCAGGGAAGTGTAACCACACCTGATTTATTACAATATTACCTTGGAAATTCACACGGTCAGTGTAGCCATGCGTGTTAAGCCACAAGTTTGTAAAATATTATTCAGAGGCCGTGACCTTGGTCAGATCTCCTGCAGGTTTAGCGGGTGTAAAACGCTTTAAAAGTCCCGGGTACGCAGCGAGAGCGCCGCGCTCTGAGGTGTCAGACAGACAACTTAAATCTCACCAAACCTCTCAACGCACATCAAACATTTCAGCTACAAAGACTCACGATAGAGCTTCAGATCACAAGAGCGTCGCTGCGCTCTTCGGTTTGATTCAAATAAGCATCGCGCCTGTCTAAACAAGCTTAATCTGTGTGATTTGTTCCCCTTCAGTGGGATCAGAAGCTGAAAGACAGCGAGTCAAATCAAAATAATGCCACTTCTAAAGTTTCCGCCGCTGCTTTGCATACAATACCGAGAACTTAGTGGCGATAAATTCAGATTAAAGACAACATATTGGCTTGAGAGACTGGAGTGCGCAGTGGTTACAGGCTTACAGTTATTACCAATATATACCACATGACACGAACACGATTTTACTTCCATACTTACTAACATATTATTTTTACATTGCAGTTTTGTTATTCTAAATATCTAAAGGCCTCCTTCTCTACTGACTCCTCCTTGTGTGTCGAAAGGGGCCTCATCATGAAGAAGAGTCCCGTCCTCTGTATTTGTGAGCTTAGTTTCAGGTGTGTCACGGTCTGCAGGGTTCTGTGACATCACAGTCTCAGCTGTATGTGAAATTACCCAGACTCCCCGTCTGCACCCACAACTTCACAGCTCTGAGGTGGGCAGCCCAAAGCTGTGACGCCATTTACTATAAAGGCACACCCGACAGAAGAGAGGGGTGGAGTTAAGTGTCTGACCCCGCCCCCCCCCCGAAACTAGCTACTCTGAACAGAGCTACGAAGGCATCTCTGAAATGTTTATCTCTGAAGTTTTATTAGGTTAACACCAGACATTTGAGCCGTTTGTTATTTCCAGTTGGACCTTTAAAGTTAAAACTACAAACATGTCTCTTTTGTTTTTACTCACTGTTGGATCAGTTAGAGTAATGCAAACTACCTGGTTAGGTTTAGGCATTAACTACATGCTAGGTATTAAACTTAGGCATTAATACTCCTTAGATTTAGGCACTGAAATTACTTTATTAGATTGAGGAATTATAAACTACAAGTTATGGTCTAAGCATTAAAAGTACTTGTTTAAATTTACTCTCTTTGATTGAGCAATTAAAAGCTACAAGTTTAGCTCTGAGCATTTAACCTCAATGGTTGAGTTTAAACTACAAGTTTGGATCAATGTATTCAAACTACAAGTTTAGATTTAGGCATTAAAACTTTTAAACTACTTTACAGGACTGAAGAATTAAAATCTTCAAGTGTGGGTCCAGGTATTAAAAGTACTTGCAGAACTTGAGGCATTAAAACGAAAAGTTTAGGACCAAGTATCAAAGCTACTTGTTTAGCTTTAAGCATTAACCCTTTAAGCGCCAAAGTTGCAAAATTCCAACAAGCAACATTGCTGAATAAAACAGGCTGTATCTATAAATGTGATGCCGAATCTTGTTACTATTTTTGACCAGGAGATGGCGTACATGTGTGCCTGTAATCTGAGAGCCATTTTTGGTGGTGGTGCTATTCAAAGTTTTAGCGTAAAATGAGTTTGAAAAACACGCTCCGGCACAGAGACGAGCGGCGCAGCAGTGTTTGAAATGCTGAATGTAGTGAGAGCAGAACAGAGTGAAAGAGTGTTTTTTTTTATTTACTCAAGAGGCCGGTTTACAGTCCACAAAGTACTTCTGGTTCTGGTTAAATCCGATTCAGAGGAGGAAGACGTGCAGTCGTCCAGTGAAGCAGAAACTGATGTTAGTAGTGACGGCGAGTCCTCGCACCATCGTATATCAGCACATCGTATATCGGCTGCTTCACCTCAGTGTGGTCGGGGTGGAAGCTTTCTGCGATCACCAAGCAGGTCAAGATGTCAGGGGGGCTCATGACACCACAAATATGGAAAAATATAGCGGGGATGAAAACAACCGCGGTTGTCCTGGCAGACACGGGAGAGGCCGCGGGAAAAAACACACCGCTAATGGCACACGATGATGATGATGATGATGGTGGTGGCTGAGAGTTCTTGAGAGAAGAAAAAGAGTATCGAAAGTGGAGCCTAAATTTTGATGATCCGGTTGGTTTTTATGGAGACGATCTGACAAATTCTGAGCCCATTGATTTCATCTCTTTTCCAAATGATGAATTCTGGAGCCTCATCTCTAATCAAACAGATATGGACACCAGTTCTTTGAAAGAGAAATATTGAAACCAAACTCCAGATTTCATGACTTCATTATGTGATTGTCCCTGAAATGAAAGCTTTCATTGTACATGGGGTTTGAGGAAAAATCTGAAATTGAGGACTACTGGGCAGGTTTGGGCAGGTGATGTCACAATAATTAAATTAGATGACAAATCTACTTCCATTCCAAATTTTGGTTCATAGTGAAGATATTTCTCATTTACAGTATACCTTTATGTCAAACCACTTTAAAGTTATAGCCTTTTGAATCCTTGATATAAAAATTGAACATTTTCCAATATGGCCGCCACCTTGTGATGTCACAATATGCAAATTAGATGAATAATTTCACTCCCATCACAGACTATGAGTCATACGGAACAATTTTCTCACCGACAGTATACCTTTATCTCAAACTGCTTTCAAGTTATAGCCTTTTGAAATCTTAATATCAAAATTGTATATTTGTATATTTTTTTCACCTAAAGGGTTAAACACTGGTTGGAGACAGGAGGACAACATCTACCGCATCTTCTTTTTTTTCCATTAACTAAACGTGGGCATGTGCATAATCAAGACGCCTGCACGTATATGCAGCCTTTATCTTCGCCAAATTAACCTGCACACCTTGGTTCTGTTTTACTTGGAACAGAGTGATTTTTCTCCATTTAAATGGAAATGTTTGCCTATAGTTTTTGGCTGTGTGGTGATTCAGCCTGCCAAAGAAAACATTGACTAAAGCTCAGTAGGTGCATGATGCTTTGGGAGGCTGAATCATTTCCCACGTCTCACCATGAGCAGATAATGTGATGCAGTCTCACTCTACAGGTGAGAGCTGAAATTTAAATGTGCATGTATGAGGGCTGATGGTGCACCGTGAGTCTGAACATGACGAATGTTTGTGCCGTCATCAGCTCTCAGCCCAAACACCTCCCAACGCCAGCATGAAAGAATCTAAGATGAGTTATTACATTAAAAGCGTTCCAAATAGAAGTGTGTCGGTGTAAATCTAATGGCTGAGATATTAGATCAGCAGCGTAACCGGAGGATGGTGCGCGGTGAAAGCTGCATGAAATTAAATTTCAAGGAGGCGTCTTCAGTGAAAGTGACTGACTGCAGTCAGAGAGTCTGGCAGAGGAGAAACCTGGAGGAAGCTCCAGCAGGAACGTCTTTATGAGGCTTTGGTCTCTGACTTCCCTGTTAACGCCGTGTCTTGTTTTTAACTTTACACCATGTAGACTTGATAGAGGTTTACATCGACATGAACGCTTCAGGGTGCAATAAGTCCAGGCTCATTAAGGAGCGGGGGGGGGGGGTAGCTCTGTGGATGTTCAGCTACAAGGCTCCCTGTTTGAAGTCCTGAGGATGCCTCGTCTGTTTCATGTTGGTTTTTCCTGTTAGACACAGAAGACTTCCTTCCTTCCTTCCTTACTTCCTTCCTTCCTTCCCTCCTTCCTTCCCTCTCTCAAACCCTCAATGGGCATTTTCTGTTCAGGGTTTTATCCACAGAGGCAACTGTCTGTAAAGCAACTCTACTGGATGTTTTACCAGCGGGCTGGGCTGAAAAGCCTCCTGAGGAAGCGCAGTAGACGTTTGGGTCCTTACACGTGTGAACATTTCACACAACATCTGAGGACTTCACGACCGAGCAGAGCCTCAGAGTTCCTCCATGGAGACGAGGGAACCGCCGGATGGACGGTGATGTCGTTGGCGCTTCACTGAATCCTGAGAGGTTCTGCCAGAAAAGAAAAAAAATGCAATAACCTGACAAATCCAGGTGTGCGAAGCTGGAACAGGTTCATCCAGGACGGCTAAAAATAACTGAAGCAAAAGTCTTTCTACTTTTCTGAAAGACAAACTGAACAAAATATGACAGTTTTGAGCTAAAGCTGCAGTTCTTCAAATAGAGTGAAAGAAGGTATCTGAGTTCTCCCTGAAACAATAAACCCTTTGTTTGTTCACTTTAATCACTACCATCTCATCTCCAGCCGGACGCCTGAAACGTGAGAGCGTTTATTGCAGTTCTTGATATGATGATGCCTTTGCTGTTAACTACAGATATTGACAGTCTATAAATTAATTGCACGCCTGTTGCCAACATTAATGAAATGAATTGCTTTCACACCCATGAGCTAAACACACAGTATTGAGTTCTGTTTATAATGTCAGAAGCCATTAATTTGCTTCCAGCGTTGTATTGAACGTGTTATCAGAGGCCTGGCGAGCCAGCGAGAGCGCAGACGAAATGAGCCAATTTAATCGTGTTTGGCAGGGGGGGGTCGCGTTTCAGACCCGGGCAGGGCTTCATTCGAAGCAGAACCTCTGACGTGAACATGTTCAGCCTGATTCTGTAGAGCTGTTTGCACCTGCGCCGGAAAATTATCTACAGAACCTCCATTAGTGCTCCATGATGCAGAACCGCTCTGGGGATTGGATCATTTTCTGTTTTCTGACAACGAAGCTCATTGTGTGTTCACAGTCTGGCGGTCAGAAACAACAACCTTTATCGTAGTTGTGCGGTGCCCGTCCTCTTCAGTCATTACGAGGCAGAGCCGGAGGAGCCACGTTATTCACCAGGTCATTCACCAGAGTCGTCTGCCGGGCGCTATTCTGTCTCTCTTCCTCCTCATTTATGCTAATCGTTCACGTTGTGTTTCACCTCTGCAGGTTCGTCAACAGTTTACGTCTCGGATGAACAACTTCTTCTGCTTCTTTGAGCGTCTTGAAGACCTGCCAGCGCTGAGGACATGGACTGCTCCCACCTAATGATTCATTCAGTCTGGAGCAGAGAAGCTCAACATCCACACCGGGAAAACATCCTCAACAGTGTACGCAGAGATGGGCAGAAATACATCATGACGTACTTCAAGACAAAATGGCAAACGCTCCTGAAAGTGTATCAAGATAAGCTACAAAACAGCAGTGTCTCTGAATGTACTGTAATTAAATACGTTATTTCTTTGATTACCTGCCTTCTTCTTGTCAGGTTTGCAGCTACTAAAAGGACCAAGGCGCAGGAGATCTCAAAAAGCAAAGGGTTTATTACCAAACAACACAAATGTCCAAAAAGATCCAAAAACACAAAAAAAGGCAATGATCAAAAACACAAAAGGTCAAAATGCAAAAACATAACTTAACTTAAACCTGAAGACGCGAGGGAAACATAAAGGGCTGCACAACACATACTCACGACAACAATGACCCACAGAGAACAGGGGAAAATGACAGGACTTAAATACACAGAGGAACAAGCGAGAGGCAGGTGCAGGGAATCAGTGGTAACGAGGGGAAGGAAGCAAAGCTGAAAACAATAGAGACAAGACAGACCTTCAAAGTAAAACAAGAACCACTAAAGACAGGGAGAGACGCCGACTTGACAGACACAGACCCACACACACACAGGGCTGCCATGGCCGACCCAGGCCATAACAGTACCCCCCCCCCAAAGGACCGGCTCCCAGACGGTCCAAACCAAAAAAAGACAGAACAAACAAAGGAAGGGGAGCAGAGCAGGGAGGGCGGAGGGGACCGGAAGGCAGGGAACCCAAAAAAAACCCCCAAACAATCGCCAGACCATCAGGCCAAACAGAAAGAGTTCAGGAGGGCGGCTGCAGCGCCCGACGGAGGCCCAACAGTAATCCAGGGGGCCGGCCTCGGCGCCTGACGGAGGCCCGAAGCAGTCCAGGGGGCCGACCCCGGCACCTGACGGAGGCCCGAAGCAGTCCAGGGGGCCGACCCCGGCGCCTGACGGAGGCCCGAAGCAGTCCAGGGGGCCAACCCCGGCGCCTGACGGAGGCCCGAAGCAGTCCAGGGGGTTGACCTCGGCGCCGGAAGGAGGCCCAACAAAGTCCAGGGGGGCGGCCTCGGCGCCGGAAGGAGGCCCTATACAGTCCAGGAGGCCGGCCTCGGCGCCGGGCAGACGGCAGAGACAGTTGAGGAGGATGGCCACCTTGCCAGCGGACTGGAACCAGGAACAGACGAGGCAGCCGGCGTCGGTGGAATAGACCCAGGAACTGATGGGGCAGGCACTGCCGGCGGACAGGAACCAGGAACTGGCAAAGCGGACGACCACGGCGTCGGCGTGCAGGAACCAGGAACTGAAGAGGCGGACGGCCACGGCGTCGGCGTGCAGGAACCAGGAACTGAAGAGGCGGACGGCCACGGCGTCGGCTAGCAGGAACCAGGAACTGAAGAGGCGGACGGCCACGGCGTCGGCGTGCAGGAACCAGGAACTGAAGAGGCGGACGGCCACGGCGTCGGCGTGCAGGAACCAGGAACTGGAGAGGCGGAGGGCGGCCGCGGCGCCGGACGGGAGCCAGGAGGCGCCGTGGAGTCATCTGCGACTCCTCCTGCAGCGGAGTCGGAAGAGTCTCGACCGGCTGCCGCTCCTGCTGCAGCTGCGAGGGGAGGAGCTGGACCTGCTGCAGCGGCGACGGGAGGAGCTGAACCTGCTGCATCTCCTGCTGCAGCGGCGACGGAAGGAGCTGGACCTGCTGCATCTCCTGCTGCAGTGGCGACGGAAGGAGCTGGACCTGCTGCAGCGGCGACGGAAGGAGCTGGACCTGCTGCAGCTCCTGCTGCAGCGGCGACGGAAGGAGCTGGACCTGCTGCAGCGGCGACGGAAGGAGCTGGACCTGCTGCAGCTCCTGCTGCAGCTCCTGATGCAGGGGCGCAGGGAGAGTCTCGGCCGCCTGCAGCTCCTGCTCGGCCATAGGGACACATAAAGGTGTGTCGACCGCCGCACAGGCAGGTTGAGGCGTGTCGACCACCCCGAGAAGGAGGGGAGGTGCGTCGACCACCCCGGGAACAGACTCTGGCGAGCGTGAGTCGACCACCTCGGAAACGAGGGGAGGTGCGTCGACCACCTCGGGAACAGACTCTGGCGAGCGTGAGTCGACCACCTCGGGAACAGACTCTGGCGAGCGTGAGTCGACCACCTCGGGAACAGACTCTGGCGAGCGTGAGTCGACCACCTCGGGAACAGACTCTGGCGAGCGTGAGTCGACCACCTCGGGAACGAGGGGAGGTGCGTCGACCACCTCGGGAGCGAAATCTGGTGAGCGTGAGTCGACCACCTCGGGAACGAGGGGAGGTGCGTTGACCACCTCGGGAACCGAATTAGGCGAGCGTGCGTCGACCACCTCGGGAACGAGGGGAGGTGCGTCGACCACCTCGGGGATAGGGACGGATGGATCGGCACCGGGGACCGCCCTGGACGTCGGTGCGAAGGCCACCAGCTCCTCCCTACACTTCACCAGGCTGGCCTGTACCGCCCTTATGTCCGGTATGAGGAGGAGCCGGGGCTGGGCGGCAAGGTTTCTCAGGAGGAGGTCATAGACAAATATCCACCGCCTCACGTCAGTGGTTCCCATCACTGAGGACGTGAGACGGTGGTGGAGGCCTTGGAAGGCCTGGACCTCCTCCCGAAACCCCGGTAAGCGGTCCAAGGCCTCTAGGGAGACGGGGTTAGGCGGTGGCGACTGGGTCCGCGGAGCGTGGGCCGGGGTGGGTGCTGGAGGTGATGTGGCCTCCAGGGCGTCTGATTGTTCATCCAAAGTTCTAAAAGTCATAGCACCGACACGAAGCCCTGGAGGACTGGCCACCTGTGGGGCCGCCCGAGAGCGTGAGCGCCTGCCTCGCCTTCTCCGAGGCGTCTCGTCATCCTCCCCAGAGGCGAACCCGGCCAGGTAATGGGCTGGTCCAAAACCCCAGCTCCGACTGGCATGCTGGATGCTTCTGGGCCCCCCTCCGGCCAGTCGGGTGCCCCAAAAGACATCGGGTTCTCCTGCTTGGTCCAGGTGAGGGTGGGTCATTCTGTCAGGTTTGCAGCTACTAAAAGGACCAAGGCGCAGGAGATCTCAAAAAGCAAAGGGTTTATTACCAAACAACACAAATGTCCAAAAAGATCCAAAAACACAAAAAAAGGCAATGATCAAAAACACAAAAGGTCAAAATGCAAAAACATAACTTAACTTAAACCTGAAGACGCGAGGGAAACATAAAGGACTGCACAACACATACTCACGACAACAATGACCCACAGAGAACAGGGGAAAATGACAGGACTTAAATACACAGAGGAACAAGCGAGAGGCAGGTGCAGGGAATCAGTGGTAACGAGGGGAAGGAAGCAAAGCTGAAAACA
>JAGFBZ010000569.1:0-50000 GCA_018398805.1 Hirundichthys speculiger
ATCTCGTCTGACCTGGTCTGATGGTCTGATCTGTCTGACCTGGTCTGATCTCGTCTGACCTGGTCTGACCTGGTCTGATCTCGTCTGACCTGGTCTGACCTTGTCTGATCTCGTCTGACCTGGTCTGACCTGGTCTGACCTCGTCTGACCTAGTCTAACCTCGTCTGACCTGGTCTGACCTGGTCTGACCTCGTCTGACCTGGTCTGACCCGGTCTGACCTGGTCTGACCTGGTCTGACCTCACAGTTGAGCCTCTTTGAGCTGTCAGGACATCAGCGTTGGCCACAAAGTCACCATCATCGGCTCGTTGAGGGTTCTAGCCTGATCAGGGTTCAGGTCCGCGTCGTAACTCCAGTCGGTCTCGTTTCTGTCCTCAGAGTAAGTACAAGGAGGGCGGCAGGAAGAGCCTCTCCCAGAGTTTCTACTCTCAGCTGCCAGAAACCGCCGACACTCAGTTCGCCAGAGCCGTCGCTGAGCTGCAGAGCGAGGTGAGGCGCGTTCACGGGACCAAGACCTCCGTCGGGTTCAGGACCCGGCAGGTACTGACGTTCGCGCCTGTTTCCAGATGCGGTACAAGGAGTCGGGGAAGAAAGGCGCGAACTCGTGTCTGTACTCCGTCCTCCCAGAAACCTAGAGACGGCTCACGGGAGGGAGGGAGTCTCTGATAACTGTGAACATCTCTACGTTCAGACACATTTATTTCTACCAGAAGCGACCTCAACACAGTCAGAGAGGTGGTTGTTGGGAATTGTAGTTTTTGAGTCCGGAGACTGCATCCAGTCAAGATTTGAGTCTAAATATATTTGATCTGCGCTTTTAAAGTCGAGCAGTGAGATAAATATGATGAATGTCAGCCAGCTGACTCCAGCTCAGACGGTTTGTAGATGAGCAGCTCGTTAGGATGGAGTCGTCTCGTTAGGACTAGAGTCGTCTCGTTAGGACGAGCGCCGTCTCGTTAGGACGAGAGTCGTCTCGTTAGGACAAGAGTCATCTAGTTAGGATTAGAGTCGTCTCGTTAGGAATGGAGTTGTCTTGTTTGGACAAGCGTCGTCTCGTTAGGACGAGAGTTGTCTCGTTAGAACTAGAGTCTTCTCGTTAGGATGGAATCGTCTTGTTAGGACAAGAGTTGTCTCGTTAGGATGCAATCGTCTCATTAGGACAAGAGTTGTCTCGTTAGAACTAGAGTCGTCTCGTTAGCATGGAATCGTCTTGTTAGGACTAGAGTTGTCTCGTTAGAACCAGAGTCATCTCGTTAGGACTACAGTCGTCTCGTTAGGACTAGAGTTGTCTCGTTAGGATGGAGTCGTCTTGTTAAGACTAGAGTCATCTCGTTAGGAATGGAGTTGTCTTGTTAGGACGAGAGTTGTGTCCTTAGAACTAGAGTCGTCTCGTTTGGATGGAATCGTCTCCTTAGAACTAGAGTTGTCTCGTTAGGATGGAATCGTCTCGTTAGGACTAGAGTTGTCTCGTTAGAACCAGAGTCATCTCGTTAGGACTACAGGCGTCTCGTTAGGACGAGCATCATCTCGTTAGTACTAGAGTCGTCTTGTTAGGATGGAATCGTCTCTTTAGAACTAGAGTCGTCTCGTTTGGATGGAATTGTCGCGTCAGGACTAGAGTTGTCTGGTTTGGATGGAATCGTCTCGTTAGGACGAGCGTCGTCTCGTTAGGACGAGCTGAACGGGTCAGAACCTGGTTGGAGTCTCTGATAACTGCTGAACATCTCTACGTTCAGACACATTTATTTCTACCAGAAGCGACCTCAACACAGTCAGAGAGGTGGTTGTTGGGAATTGTAGTTTTTGAGTCCGGAGACTGCATCCAGTCAAGATTTGAGTCTAAATATATTTGATCTGTGGTTTTAAAGTCGAGCAGTGAGATAAATATGATGAATGTCAGCCAGCTGACTTCAGCTCATCACAGCAGATTCACCCAGCAGCCTCGACACAGCTGGAGCCAGCCAGTGACATCATACATGGAGGCGGAGCAGGAAGAGATGTGATTGGTTGTTTCTGGTCTGATGAAGAGGGGATCCAGCGTAACCGTGACTGCCGTGTGCTCATCTGTTCATCCAGACTGTTTCTATTCATTTATTACCACAGATGTCCTTCATTAATTAATATAATTACATTTCCCCCTCTGGGGATGAATAAATCTATTCTATTCTATTCTAATCTAATCTAATCTAATCTAATAGACCCCATGTGGATCCGTCCTGAAAGTTATCCTCCGTGTTCTTTTATCTGGTGCCATTGACGGAACTAGAAACAAAGGTCAATTAAAGAGTTTAATACAATCATGAAGAATCAATATGCAGACCAGAATATTTTAATCGGCCGATGGTACAACTCACTGAGACCAAAGAGATGGATCCTTGGTTCTTCTCCTAAGTTTTATGGTCCTTTGTCTCCGGGTCCAGATGGTCAACAGCAGGTCCAGACACATGGGGTTGTGTTTGCCCAGGAAAGGAGATGTCCCTCAAATGTTTATCTACGCTGTCACAGACTTGAAAAGGATGTCCCAGTCGTTTAAGTCATAAAAGCTAAAACAGCCACTGAGGAACCGCATTCCTACATGTCAGAAAGTTTAGTTTTAACAATTAAACAGAGTCAGAGATGGAGAAATGAAATGCAGGTTCGTGAAGACGCTGAAGGGACGTCGCGTTTGTTCCAGGTGAAGTACAAAGAGGACGGGAAGAAGGAGATGAGCGTGAACCTGTTCTCTGTGCTGCCCGAGACCATCGACACCCGGCGCGCCAAAGAGGCGTCCAACCTGCAGAGCCAGGTACGGAGACGACGGCTGCCTCTGATCGGAGCTCCGGTCCGGTCCTGATCCGGTCCGGCCCATTGATCCGGTCCAGTCCTGATCCGGTCCGGCCCACTGATCCGCCCGTTTCTCCTGCAGGTCAAGTACAAAGAAGGTCTGAAGCAGAAGACTGAGAAGAGTTTGTATCATCAGCTGCCGGAGACCACGGAGACACAGCTGGCCAAACATCTGTCTGAGCTGCAGAGCGACGTGAGTCGGGACGCCCACGTGCTGCCCCCGTGTGGTCAGAAGTGGTGTTGCAATCACATTATCTCATTGAAGTTGAACAGCTGGAGCTGGTCCAGGTCTCGTCCAGGTGTAACTGGACTGATTCTGTGTTGGACAGGTGAAATATAAAGAGGCGGGAAAGAAGGAGGCGGCCAGCTGTCTGTACTCACTGCTGCCCGCGACGCTGGAAACCCAACACGCCAAAGAGGCGACGGAGCTGCTGAGCCAGGTCGGTACGTGTCCGAGCGCCGCCGCGGCGCAGCGGAGGCGTCTGGATGACGATGGTACGTCTGTCCGAACAGGTCAAGTACCAGGAGAGCGGGAAGAAGGAGATGTCCAGCAGCCTGTACGCCACCATGGCCCAAACCCCCGAGAGCAGCTTCGCCCGCGAGGTGGCCGACGTGCTGAGTGAGGTACCAGCGACGCTCGCTCTTCAAAACGCCGAACAGCTGGACGGTCTTTAGGTTGTCCTGAGGACGACTGAGGACGACGTAAAGACGAGTAACGTCTTCTTGTCCTCTTAGTACTAGAGTCGTCTCCTTAGTACTAGAGTCGTCTCGTTAGGACGAGCGTCATCTCGTTAGGACTAGAGTCGTCTCGTTAGGATGGAGTCGTCTCGTTAGGACTAGAGTTGTCTCGTTAGGATGGAGTCGTCTCGTTAGGACTAGAGTCTCGTTCTCTCGTAGGACTAGAGTCGTCTCGTTAGGCTAGAGTTGTCTCGTTAGACTAGCGAGTCGTCTTCGTTAGTCGAGACGAGGACGTCGTCTCGTCTCTCGTAGGACTAGAGTTGTCTCGTTAGAACTAGCGTCATCTAGTTAGGACGAGCGCCGTCTCGTTAGGACTCACAGTCTCTCTTGTTAGGACGAGCGTCATCTCGTTAGGACTAGAGTCGTCTCGTTAGGATCTTGTTAGGCGTTTGTCTCGTAGTCGTTAGACTCTCGTTAGGACAGGTCGTCTCGTTAGGACAAGAGTTGTCTCGTTAGAACTAGAGTCATCTAGTTAGGACTAGAGTTGTCTCGTTAGAACCAGAGTCATCTCGTTAGGACTACAGTCGTCTCATTAGGACTAGCGTAATCTCGTTAGGACTAGAGTTGTCTCGTGAGAACTAGAGTCATCTAGTTAGGATTAGAGTCGTCTCGTTAGGAATGGAGTTGTCTTGTTTGGACAAGCGTCGTCTCGTTAGGAGGAGAGTTGTCTCGTTAGAACTAGAGTTGTCTCGTTAGGATGGAATCGTCTTGTTAGGACTAGAGTTGTCTCGTTAGAACCAGAGTAATCTCGTTAGGACTACAGTCGTCTCGTTAGGACGAGCGTCATCTCGTTAGGACTAGAGTCGTCTCGTTAGGATGGAGTCGTCTCGTTAGGACTAGAGTTGTCTCGTTAGAACTAGCGTCATCTAGTTAGGACGAGCGTCGTCTCGTTAGGACGAGAGTCATCTCATTAGTACTAGAGTCGTCTTGTTAGGACGAGCATCGTCTTGTTACGACGAGTCATCTCGTTAGGATGGAATCGTCTCGTTAGAACTAGAGTCATCTAGTTAGGATTAGAGTCGTCTCGTTAGGAATGGAGTTGTCTTGTTTGGACAAGCGTCGTCTCGTTAGGACGAGAGTTGTCTCGTTAGAACTACAGTCGTCTCGTTTGGATGGAATCGTCTCTTTAGGACTAGAGTTGTCTCGTTAGGATGGAATCGTCTTGTTAGGACTAGAGTTGTCTCGTTAGAACCAGAGTAATCTCGTTAGGACTACAGTCGTCTCGTTAGGACGAGCGTCATCTCGTTAGGACTAGAGTCGTCTCGTTAGGATGGAGTCGTCTCGTTAAGACTAGAGATGTCTCGTTAGAACTAGAGTCATCTATTTAGGATTAGAGTCGTCTTGTTAGGAATGGAGTTTACTTGTTAGGACAAGCGTCGTCTCATTAGGACGAGAGTCATCTCGTTAGTACTAGAGTCGTCCTGTTAGGACGAGCGTCGTCTCGTTAGGACTAGAGTCATCTCGTTAGGATGGAATCGTCTCATTAGGACTAGAGTTGTCTCGTTAGAACTAGAGTCATCTAGTTAGGATTAGAGTCGTCTCGTTAGGACGAGCGTCATCTCGTTAGTACTAGAGTCGTCTTGTTAGGAATGGAGTTGTCTTGTTAGGACGAGAGTTGTCTCCTTAGAACTAGAGTTGTCTGGTTAGGATGGAATCGTCTCGTTAGGACGAGAGAACAGAAGTAGTTTCCGTGGCGAGAGGCGGCAGGGGGCGGGGCCACAGACCTGGCTGAGTCAGACCGTCGTTTCTGCCGACGGCTCGTTTAAAACTTTGATTCGGTGTCTCCTCAGATGACTCCGGTCCTGAACACTGAACCAGGACCGGCTCAGGTGATGTTGGACCTCTGAACGTCCACCTTGTCTGTCTCCACAGGTCCGGTACCAGCAGGACGGCAGGAAGAGTCTCAGTCAGAGTCTCTACAGTCAGCTGCCTCAGACGGCAGAGACCCAGCTGGCCAGAGACGTCGCTGAGCTGCAGAGCGAAGTGAGAACTGAGGACGTAGGAGGACGTAGGAGGACGTAGGAGGACGTAGGAGGACGTAGGAGGACGTAGGAGGACGTTGGAGGACGTAGGAGGACGTAGGAGGACGTAGGAGGACGTAGGAGGACGTAGGAGGACGTAGGAGGACGTTGGAGGACGTTGGAGGACGTTGGAGGACGTCGGAGGACGTAGGAGGACGTATGGAGGACGTAGGAGGACGTAGGAGGACGTTGGAGGACGTTGGAGGACGTAGGAGGACGTAGGAGGACGTAGGAGGACGTTGGAGGACGTTGGAGGACGTAGGAGGACGATGGAGGACGTAGGAGGACGATGGAGGACGATGGAGGACGTTGGACTTTATCTGAGGACTTTAATTAGCACCAGTGAAGAAACAGATACTCATTTAGACGCTCGTCAGCCCAGCGCCTTCAAGAATGAAGATGAACTTCTGTCTCTGTTTGATGATGTCATTTCAGAGGAGGTACAGGAAGGGGAGAGAAGAGGGTCGCTCTCTGTTCTCCACGCTGCCTGAAACTCTGCAGACGCTTCACGCCAGGACGGCCTCGGACCTGCAGAGCCAGGTGAGACTCACCTGATGGTCCGGCGGCTCCTGTGGAGTCCATATGAGCGACGGTCCCTGGAGGGTCCCAGGCGGTCCCTGGATGGTCCCAGAATGGTTCCTGGACTGGTCCCTGGATGGTCCTGGATGGTCCCAGAACGGTTCCTGGACTGGTCCCTGGACTGATTCCTGGACTGGTTCCTGGATAGTCCCTTGACTGGTCCCAGGACTGATTCCTGGACTGGTCCCTGGATAGTCCCTGGACTGGTCCCAGAACGGTTCCTGGACCTGGACTGGTCTCAGAACGGTTCCTGGACTGGTCCCTGGTTAGTCCCTGGACTGGTCCCAGGACGGTTCCTGGACTGGTCCCTGGACTGGTCCCAGGACTGATTCCTGGACTGGTCCCTGGATAGTCCCTGGACTGGTCCCAGAACGGTTCCTGGACTGGTCCCAGGACTGATTCTGGGACTGGTTCCTGGTTAGTCCCTGGACTGGTTCCTGGATTGTCCCTGGACTGGTCCCTGGACTGATTCCTGGACTGGTTCCTGGATAGTCCCTGGACTGGTCCCTGGACTGATTCCTGGACTGGTTCCTGGATAGTCCCTGGACTGGTCCCAGGACTGATTCCTGGAATGGTCCCAGGACTGAGTCCTGGACTGGTTCCTGGATGGTCCCTGGACTGATTCCTGGACTGGTTCCTGGGATGGTTCCCTGGACTGGTCCCTGGACTGATTCCTGGACTGGTTCCTGGTTCCTGGACTGGTCCCTGGATGGTCCTGGTTCCCCTGGTCCCTGGACTGGTCCCTGGACTGATTCCTGGACTGGTTCCTGGATAGTCCCTGGACTGGTCCCTGGACTGATTCCTGGACTGGTTCCTGGATAGTCCCTGGACTGGTCCCAGGACTGATTCCTGGAATGGTCCCAGGACTGGTTCCTGGACTGGTTCCTGGATGGTCCCTGGACTGATTCCTGGACTGGTTCCTGGATAGTCCCTGGACTGATTCCTGGACTGGTTCCTGGATAGTCCCTGGACTGGTCCCAGGACTGATTCCTGGAATGGTTCCTGGTTAGTCCCTGGACTGGTTCCTGGATTGTCCCTGGACTGGTCCCTGGACTGATTCCTGGACTGGTTCCTGGATAGTCCCTGGACTGGTCCCTGGACTGATTCCTGGACTGGTTCCTGGATAGTCCCTGGACTGGTCCCTGGACTGGTTCCTGGATGGTCCCTGGGACTGGTCCCAGGACTGATTCCTGGACTGGTCCCAGGACTGGTTCCTGGACTGGTCCCTGGATGATTCCTGGACTGGTTCCTGGATGGTCCCTGGACTGATTCCTGGACTGGTTCCTGGATGGTCCCTGGACTGATTCCTGGACTGGTCCTCCTGGATGGTCCCTGGACTGGACTGTCCCTGGTTTCCTGGTCTGGTTCCTGGATGGTCCCCTGGACTGGTCCCTGGACTGGTTCCTGGATGGTCCCTGGACTGGTTCCTGGACTGGTCCCAGGACTGATTCCTGGACTGGTTCCTGGATGGTCCCTGGACTGGACCTGGATCCCTGGACCCTGGGGGACTGGTCCCAGGACTGGTTCCTGGATGGTCCCTGGTTCCCTGGATGGTCCCTGGTCCCCTGGACTGGTCCCAGGACTGGATTCCGGACCTGGTTCCTGGACTGGTTCCCTGACTGGTCCCTGGACTGGTCCCTGACTGGTTTCCTGGACCCTGGTCCCTGGACTGGTGTCCCTGGACTGATTCCTGGACTGGTCCCTGGACCCTGGGATCCTGGACTGGTCCCTGGACTGGTGATGGTCCCTGGATGGTCCCTGGATAGTCCCTGGACTGGTCCCTGAATGGTTCCTGGACTGGTCCCTGGACTGATTCCTGGACTGGTCCCTGGATGGTCCCAGAACGATTCCTGGACTGGTTCTTGGACTGGTCCCTGGACTGATTCCTGGACTGGTCCCTGGACTGGTCCCAGAAAGGTTCCTGGACTGTTCCCTGGTTAGTCCCTGGACTGGTCCCTGGACTGATTCCTGGACTGGTCCCAGAAAGGTTCCTGGAATGTTCCCTGGTTAGTCCCTGGACTGGTCCCTGGACTGGATTCTGACTGGTCCCTGGACTGGACTGGTCCCTGGATGGTCCCTGGATGGTCCCTGGACTGGTCCCAGAACGGTTCCTGGACTGTTCCCTGGTTAGTCCCTGGACTGGTCCCAGGACTGATTCCTGGACTGGTTCCTGGATGGTCCCTGGCTCCTCCTTAAATCAGTCTCCTTGTCATTAGTTGGGGCGTCCTGACTGTGATGAGGTCAAAGGTCACGCTGAAGCAGGTGCTGTAAACTCGGTGCTGATGATCTTCTTCCTGCTTGACTCTGTTCCCAGCTGAAGTACACGGCGGCGCTGAAGGACCTTCCTTCCAGTTTGTTCCACCAGCTTCCAGAAACATTGGAGACGCTTCACGCCAAAGGAGCGTCAGAGCTGCTGAGCCAGGTGCACGTCAGGTTGACTCACTCACATAAAAGACTCCAATCAAAACAAGTAGCTACAATTTAAAAAAGCAACATTTCATCTTAAAATTGTGACTCTTTGACATAAATGTTTATCTTTATGTGGCAGTTTTATATCAGTGGGTCTAACCAGGTTTATATCAGTCAGACTGCTACGTTTGATGCTACAACTGCTGCTCAACGCTCTAATTTCCCTTCAGGGATCAATAAGGTTTCTTTCAATTGAACTGCATTGACTTCTGCAGAAAAAGGGGCGGAGCCTGAGCGCCACCTGGAGTCCTGCTGTCGTAGCTGAATCCCAGAAGCCATCAGAAAGATAGCATCAGAAAATGGTTGATATTTCCATCAGCTGTGTCATTTCTGTCTGTGGTTCCAGGTGAAGTACAAAGAGGACGATAAGAAGGAGATGAGCATGAACCTGTACTCGGTGCTGCCCGAGACCATCGACACCAAACACGCCAAAGAAGCGTCCGACCTGCAGAGCCAGGTACACGGCCCACCGACAGTCACAACTATCACGAAATCAAAATGGTTCATCCTTCCACGGAGCTGACCGGAACCAGAAGAGTTTAGGGTTAATTTGGTTCCTAAAGTCGATAGTTGAGTTTCACCACAGCCAACAACTGCACCTACCGGTATGGAGACTCCTACAGGTGAGGAGCCCTCTGAAGTGGGGAGGCCCCTGGAGGTGGGGAGGCTCCTACAGGTGGGGAGACTCCTACAGGTGAGGAGGCTCCTACAGGTGAGGAGGCTCCTGGAGGTGGGGAGGCTCCTACAGGTGACGAGGCTCCTGGAGGTGGGGAGGCTCCTACAAGTGGACTTAAGATTGTGACTTTTTCAATTCAACTCAAATTCAAATTCAAAAATACTTTATTAATCCTCCAAGGGGGAAATTCAAGTTTCGGTACACCAGGAAAAATCTGGTGTACTAGAGGAGCTGCTAGTGTCCAGCGCTCCTTTTCATGCCCGGTCCCGTGGTCCGAGTGCTAACTCCAGGTAACCGCCGTTAAAACAGTTAATAGCCGTTAAAACAGTTAACATCCGTTAAAACAGTTAACAGCCGTTAAAACAGTTAACCGCCGTTAAAACAGTTAACAGTTAACCCGTTAAACAGTTAACCGTTAAAACAGTTAACAGCCGTTTAAAACAGTTAACAGCAGTTAAAACAGTTAACCAGCCGTTAAAAACAGTTAAACATTACAAGCGTTAAAACAGTTAACCGCCGTTAAAACAGTTAACATCCGTTAAAACAGTTAACAGCCGTTAAAACAGTTAACCGCCGTTAAAACAGTTAACATCCGTTAAAACAGTTAACATCAGTTAACATCCGTTAAAAACAGTTAACCGCCTTAAACAGTTAAAACAGTTAACAGCCGTTAAAACAGTTAACAGCCGTTAAACCAGTTAACAGCTGTTAGAACCAGTATATCTCCATAATGATGACCAGTGAGATATCTCCAGGTCAGAGGAGGAAACACCGATGAACCAGACCGTCTCCTCTGGGAAGACTGAGCTCCTTCAGTCGGGGAGCGACGGAGCCGACCGTCCCAGAGCCCGGTTCATCATGCGGACCGGACCAGGCCGTTGTCGTCTCCCCCGGCGGTGCTGGGCCCCACCAGGTCACCAGACGGCCCCTGCCAGGTCAGCTGACCCATCCGGCGTGTAGACAGCTGGACAGAGGCAGCATGTCGCCGCCGCCGCTACGTCGGGGGCCCGTCCCGGCTCAGTGACGCTGCAGCTCGGATCCAGTGGCGGTGGTTGCCGCGGGTAGCAGTTCAGGGCTACTTAGCTTAGCTTTCCCGAACCGGCCTCCAGCGACACCGTCCATGTCCGCGGCGGCAGGTCTCCACCAGCCGCAAGAGGACCGATCACCATTTTATTTGTTTTAATTTTTTAGTAAATAGTAAATTTGAAAACCATCTTTCTTGCGGGACTCTGGTCCCTGATCAAAGCAGACCCTGAACCAGAACCAGGTTCAGCGGTCCAGACGTACCTGAGGACTGACTGCTGATCTTCTCTCCTGCAGGTGAAGTACAAAGAAGGAGCCCAGCAGAAGATTCACAACAGCTTGTACCACCAGATGGCAGCAACACCAGAGACACAGCTGGCCAAACATCTGTCTGAGCTGCAGAGTGAGGTGAGTCCTGCCAGAGGAGGTCCAACCGGACCAAGTGGTCTTCACTGAGGACCTTGGTCTCTGTGTTCATGAAGGACACCACAGAAACATCTGGAATCCTGATCAGGAACATAAACCAGAGCATCATCTAAGCTAACATCTGTAGTAATGAGGCGGAGCAGCTACAGGAGCAGAGGTCCTCATCCAGAGCCTTGTGGTTCTCCTCCGTTAGTCCGGTCCATGTTTCCTTGGTCCTCCATCCAGAGATGTCTCTCCTGGAGGACAACATCAGGACTCTTTCTGATCAGGAAAGACTTCTGAGGCTTTTGTGATTGTTTTACTTCCTTCCTTCATTTCCTCCTTAATTCCTTCCTTTTCACCCTTTCTTGGTTCCTTTGCTCTTTCATTCTTCCCTTCCTTCTTTAGTTCCTATTCTTCTTTTCGTACCTGCTACCTTCTCTTCTTTTCTCAGTTCCTTCCTTCCTTTTCTCCATTCTTCCTTAGTTTCTTCCTTCCTTCCTTAGTTCCTATCTTGCTTCCTTCAGTTTTTCCTTCCTTCCTTAGTCCCTTGTCTTTTTCCCTTTTCTCCCTTTGTTTTTCCTTCCTTCTTCCTTGTTTTCCATAATACTTTTCTTCCTTCCTCCCTTGGTTCCTTGTTTCCTCCTCCTAACCCTCTTCTCCCTCCAGGTGATCAGAGACCTCTGGTCTTCATCTGTCTGATGTTCTCCTTTAAAGGTTTCCTGATGTTCTGAGGTCCAGAAGGACAAATATGGAGACACCTCCCTGTCCTCTGTCCGTCTTTGCTCCTCAGACCTTCATAGATGCTCCTGGACCAACATTTCAGTGTCCTCCGGGAGTGTTGGAGGTCTGAGACGCAGAGACAGATCTGGACGTCTGAGACTGAGGACAGGTGTGATGGGACAGCAGCTCTGATGTCGTTGTCTCCTTCCTCTAGGTGAAGTACAAGGAGGCAGGGAGGAAGGAGGCCAGCAGCTCCCTCTACGCTCTGCTGCCAACCACCATGGAGACCCAGGCAGCTAAAGAAGCTGCACAGCTGCTCAGCCAGGTAACATCTGGTCTCTGAACCGGTCCTGGGTCCATCCGGTACCGCTGAGTTATCTGGTCTCTGAACTGGTCCTGGGTCCCGTCCTGTACCACCCAGCTGATTGGTCTGGTTTCGTTCTCCCTCGATCCGTACATGAAGAATGAAGGAGATGAGCAGCTCGCTGTTCTCCACGCTGCCGCACGATGGAGACAGCTTTCAGCATAGGAGAGCTGACGGAAACCTGCTTCAGTTCAGTGTGCACCTCACTCTGGCTGTTGCTTCCTTCCCTCCCTCTGCTCCCCCTGCTCCCCCCGCTCACTCTGCTGTTCTTCCTTCCTCCTCCCCCTGCTCCCCCCCTCTCACTGTCTGCTTTTCTCCATCTCTTCCTTCCTCCCTCTTCTCGCTTCTTCCCCTCTCTCCCTCACTCTTGTTTTCCTTCCGATAGGGTCCTCCCCCTGCTCCCCTTCTCCACCTCTCACATCTTCTTTTCTTCCTTCACGTACTCCCGTCATTCTCCCCTCTTCCTCTTCTTTTACAGTATCCTTCCTTCCCCCTGCTCCTCCCGCCACTCTGTGTTCGTCTTTGTCTTCCTTCTTTTTCTTCCTTCCTCCCTCTTGCTCCCCCCTGCTCACTCTGTTTGTCCTTCCTTCCTTCCCTACCCCCTGCTCCCTCCCCGCTCACACTTCTGCTGTTCTTTCTTCCTTCCCCTTCCCTCCCTCTTCTTGCCCCTCTCACTCTCTGCTTCCTCTTCCTTCTCTCCCCATCTTCTGCCCCGCTCCCCACTCTGCACTCTGGATCACTCTGCTGTTCTTCCTTCCTCCTCTGCCCCTCCCTCTTGCTACCCGCCCCCCGCTCACTTTCTTCTGTTCTTCCTTCCTCCCTCTTCTCACCTCTTCCCTCTCACTAAGTCTCTGTTCTTCCTTCCTCCCTCTTCTCCCTCACCTCTCACGTCTTCTGTTCTTCTTTCCTTCCTCCCTCTTCTCCCCCCTCACTCTTCTTTTCTTCCTGATCCTTCCATCCCTCTTCTCCCCCTTCTGCCCTCCTCCGTGCCCGGTCTTCTTTTTTTCTTTTTCTTTCCTTCCTCCCCTCTTCTGGCGTCTCCCCGTCCTGCACAGATCTTCTTCCTTGGCCTTCCTCCCCCTTCCTCTCTGCTTCCGCCTCGATCCCGAGATCTTCTTTTTCTTCCTTGCCTCCCCCTTCTCCGTCCCCCCTGCCCCCCTGCTTCCCTCGTGCTCTTTTGCTTACCTTCGCGCCCATCTTCTAGTCCGCCTCGTCACTCTTCGTTTGTTCTTGTTTTTCGTTTCTTCGCTTTCCTCCCTTCTTCTCGCACTCTCACGTCTTCTTATCTCTTCCTTTCTGTCATCCCTCTTCTTCCCATCTTCCCGTAAAGAGGAGGAGGGAAGGTGTCTCTTTATCTATGACTTCAAGCTTCCTGGGGCTCCGGCTCAGGTTCATACGCCCTTCCCCCTGCCACCCCCCCCGAGGAACCCCCCAGCCCCCCACCGATGTTCTGTCACCTCTTCTTTGCTTTTCTTCCTTCCTCCCTCTTCCCCGCTCTTCTCCAGACTTCCTCTTCTTGCGTTACGTTTCCGTCCTCCCCTCTGCTAGCCCAGTCTTCTGCCGCCCAGTCGGCACTCACTCTGTCCTTTTTGCCTCCTGCTCGCTCCCCGCGTCTACCCTCGTCTCACTTCTTCTTATTCCTGATATTCTGGCCATGGTCCTGGTACCCTCGTTATACCCCTCTGTCTCCCGCCTCTGCACTATTCTTCTTTGTCTTTCCTTCCTCCCTCTGCATTAAAACCGCCCCCCTCTGGCCCTCTTCTTCCCGGACCTCGTCCACTATGTTTCTTTTCGTCCTGTCCTCCCGGGCCTTCTGCCCCGCTCCCCTCTTCTGCGTTCTTCTTTCTTTCCTATGTTCCTGTCCCTCCCATCGTTCTCTTAGTTTTTCTTTTGTTCCCGTGTCAGGCGTGTGTCACTGGTCTTCGGCTTTTCTTGTCCTTCCTATCCGTTCCATTGTGAAAACCTCCACCCTTCTCTCTCCTCGAACATTTCACTCTTCTGGTTTTCTTGACGCTTTTTCCTCCCTCTTCGCTTGCTGCACCCCCTCGTGTGGCCTCGCGCTTCCTTTTCTTGTCCTTCCTCGCACCCGCTTCTCCCTCTCACGGTAGCGAGGTCTTCTTTTTATCTTTCTCTTCCGTTCCTTCGGTTTCTCCCCTGTGGTTCCGGCCCTCATTTCTCTTGTATGCTTGCCTTACCTTCCTGATCTCTCCCCAGCTGCGTGCATCGCCGATACGTATCCCTACCCCCTCTCTCCTCTTCTGTGTTACTTTACTTGCGCCCTCATTGCTTTTCTGCTCTCCTTTCTTCCTTCCGACGACGTATGCTCCGACTCGATTGTGCTCCCTCCTTTCTCCCAAGGCCAGGGTCATTCTGGTAGTTTGCATAATCCTGTCCTCCGCTTGTACTTCCTCCGTCCTAGCCCCTCTCCGTAGACATTCGTTCTTTTTGCTCCGTTCCTGCACCGTCTTTCTCCCCTCGTCCCGGGTCTGCTGGCTGTTTTCTTCTTCCTCCCCCTGCTCTCCCCCCTGCTTCCCTGCTCACTTCTGCTGTTCATCCTTCCTCCCCCTGCTCCCCGCTCACTCTGCTGTTCTTCCTTCCTCCCTCTGCTCCCCGCTCACTCTAATGTCCTTCCATCTCCCCCCTCTCATCCTTCCTTCCATCTCTCCTCCTCTCATCCTTCCTCCATCTCTCCTCCTCTCCTCCTTCCTTCCATCTCTCCTCCTCTCATCCACTCTCTCCTCTCTCCTCCTCTCATCCTTCCTTCCATCTCTCCTCCTCTCCTCTCATCCTTCCATCTCCATCATGGTGTCTTCTTCCTCCAGTGTTTGACGTAAATGTCGTCTTCTGTGTTGGACGTTTAATCTTCTAAATGAAGTCTCGTACTCGTGTCCTTCTGTTTGAATCTTGTTCAGAAACAGAAGTTAAATGTCTCAGTCTTCTGTGAGCTTCAGTCCTTCATCCATCCTTCATCCATCCATCATCCATCCATCCTCCTCAGAGGTGATGGAGATCAGAAGATCATGGCTGTTATCAGGAAGCTGGTGGTTGTTTTCGGTGGAGACCTGAACCTCTCTGATGCTCATCTCAGACCAGATCAGAGACATCCAGGCCTCATCATGGATCAGGGCCTGGACCACACCTGCAGGTCCAGGTGGTCTTCAACGCTGACCTGTTCCTGGTCCGTTTCTTTCAGAACAAGTACCAGGAGGACGGCAGGAGGAGCCTCGCTCACAGTTTCTACTCTCAGCTTCCTCAAACTGCAGACACTCAGTTCGCTAAAAGGCTTTCTGACCTTCAGAGTGAGGTGAGAACTTTACAGGAGAACCACACAGGCCGGGGAGAAAGTAGGTCCGCTGGACCGGAACTACTTTCTACATATTAGCTGGGCTCCGACACCACAGGCCAGCTGTTGAGCTGAACCAGATGTTGATAGAGGCGTCCTTCAGCAGCTGCTCCGCTGATGTCAGCTAGGGGTCAACTGAGGTCAACTGAGGTCAGCTGGGGTCAACTGAGGTCAGCTGAGGTCAGCTGGGGTCAACTGGGGTCAGCTGGGGTCAGCTGAGGTCAGCTGAGGTCAGCTGGGGTCAACTGAGGTCAGCTGAGGTTAGCTGCGGTCAACTGAGGTCAGCTGAGGTTAGCTGGGGTCAACTGAGGTCAGCTGGGGTCAGCTGAGGTCAGCTGAGGTCAGCTGGGGTCAACTGAGGTCAGCTGGGGTCAGCTGAGGTCAGCTGAGGTCAGGGGTCAGCTGGGGTCAGCTGAGGTCAGCTGACATCAGCTGGGGTCAGCTGACGTCAGCTGAGGTCAGTTGGGGTCAACTGAAGTCAGCTGGGGTCAGCTGGGGTCAGCTGAGGTCAGCTGTGGTCAGGGGTCAACTGAGGTCAGCTGAGGTCAGCTGGGGTCAGCTGACATCAGCTGGGGTCAACTGAGGTCAGCTGGGGTCAGGGGTCAACTGAGGTCAGCTGGGGTCAGCTGGGGTCAGGGGTCAGCTGAGGTCAGCTGGGGTCAGGTCCAGGAAGGAGGTTTATTTTATTTTATCATTTTGCTTTGTTTTATTTTATTTTTGTTTTATTTTATCTTTTGTTATTATATTTTGTTTTGTTTTATATTTTTCTGTTCTTTAGTTTTCTTTAGTTTTTATTTTATTTTATTCAGTTGACTACGTTAATGCTTCGTTCTAGTGTTTCCAGAACGGTTTTTATTTGATTCAGACGTCAGTTTTCCTGTGAACGTGTGAAGGTGTCCAGATTTAGATTTATTTAGATTTATTAAAATCACACATTTAGAATGTTGCCATTTTACAAAAGACATTTGAAACTTTTATGGCAAAAACACACAAGTTGCGATTGTTGACGTTGTGATTTTTCAGAAGTTGATAGTTGACAACAGAAGATAGAAGTTTGTGATCCTCCAACAACAAACATCTCCAGACAGAAACTTTAAAGTTTATTTACTCCTGAAGCTGAAGTCAGTCAGTGAACACGTATGACCTCAGACACACGTGAACACCTGCTACTGGAAACATGTCAGTCAGGACTTCTGTTCTTCTGGTTTGTCTTCAGATGAAGTACAAGGAAGCAGGAAAGAAGGAACTGATGAGCTCCCTGTACTCGTCCCTCCCCGAGACTCTGGAGACGCAACACGCCAAGGAGGCGTCGCACCTGCAGAGTCAGGTAACTGGAACCATCCAGAACCAGCTGGAACCTTCTGGAACCAGCTGGAACCTTCTGGAACCAATTGGAACCACCTGGAACCTTCTGGACCACCCTTCTGGAACCAGCCTGGAACCTCTGGAACCACTGGAACCTTCTGGAACCAGCTGGAACCAACTCGAGCCAGCTGGAACCTTCTGGAACCAGCTGGAACCAGCTGGAACCTGGAACCTTCTGGAACCTGCTGGAACCATCTGGAAACTGGCTGGAACCTTCTGGAACCAATTGGAACCACCTGGAACCTTCTGGAACCGGCTGGAACCTTCTGGAACCAGCTGGAACCAGCTGGAACCTGCCAGCTGGAACCTTCTGGAACCTGCTGGAACCATCTGGAACTGGCTGGAACCTTCTGGAACCAATTGGAACCACCTGGAACCTTCTGGAACCGGCTGGAACCTTCTGGAACCAGCTGGAACCTTCTGGAACCAGCTGGAACCTTCCAGCTGGAACCTTCTGGAACCTGCTGGAACCAGCTGGAACCAGCTGGATCCATCTGGAACCAGCTGGAACCTTCTGGAACCAGCTGGAACCTGCTGGAACCAGCTGGAGTCAGCTGGAACCATCCGGAAACGTCTGGAACCATCTGGAACTGGCAGGAACCAGCTGGAGTCAGCTGGAACCTTCTGGAACCATCTGGAACTGGCAGGAACCAGCTGGAGTCAGCTGGAACCTTCTGGAACCAGCTGGAACCTTCTGGAACCAGGGGGTACCTTCTGGAACCGTCTGGAACCTTCTGGAACCAGCTGGAACCGCCTGGAACTAGCTGGAACCTTCTGGAACCAGCTGGAACCAGCTGGAACCAGCTGGAACCTTCTGGAACCAGCTGGAACCTTCTGGAACCAGCTGGAGACTCCAGACCTGTTTCTGTCAGACAGGTGGTGTTTTTCAGCTAAAGCTGGAACGTTAATGTAGTTGTAGAATTAAACTGGTCTTACTGGTTTCTCCTCCAGCTCCAGTACAGACAGAGTCCCAACACAGAGTCCAGTCTGTTCCACCTGATGCCGGAAACCAGCGACACCCAGTTCGCCAGACACCAGGCAGAGATCGTCAGCGAGGTACCACCGCTCGGTTTCAGTGACCGCAGGACTCATTGAGGTAGACGATCAGCAGCTCTGCTCTAACGTCTCTGGATCTACGTTCTCTCTCAAGGTCAAGTACAAGGACGACAAGAAGGAGCAGAACGTCAGCCTCTACTCCGTCCTCCCAGAAACCCTGGACAGCCAGCACGCCAAGGCGCTGACGGACATGCAGAGTCAGGTGAGGCTGAGAGCCCCCTGGTGGCCGCGGTGCCCCCTGGTGGCCGCGGTGCCCCCTGGTGGCCACGGTGCCCCCTGGTGCCGGTGTGCCCCCTGGTGGCCACGGTGCCCCCTGGTGGCCACGGGCCCCTGGTGGTGCCCCTGGTGCCCCCCTGGTGGCCACGGTGCCCCCTGGTGGCCGCGGTGCCCCCTGGTGGCCGCGGTTGCCCCTGGTGGCCGCTAGGTGCCCCCCCCTGGTGGCCCGGTGCCCCTGGTGGCCGCGGTGGCCCCCTGGTGGCCCCGCGGTGGCCCCCTGGTGGCCGCGGTGCCCCCTGGTGGCGCGGTTGGCGCCCCTGGCCGTGCGGGCCCCTGGTGGCCGCGAGGCCCCCTGGTGGCCGCGGGCCCTGGTGGTTGCCCAGAGGCCCCCTGGTGGCCCGGTGGTGGCCACCTGGTGGCCGTTAGGCCCCCTGGTGGCCACGGTGCCCCCTGGTGGCCGCGAGGCCCCCTGGTGGCCGCGGTGCCCCCTGGTGGCCGCGAGGTCCTCTGGTGGCCACGGTGCCCCCTGGTGGCCGCGAGGTCCCTGGTGGCCACGGTGCCCCCTGGTGGCCGCGAGGTCCTCTGGTGGCCACGGTGCCCCCTGGTGGCCACGAGGTGGCCCGGTGCCCCCTGGTGGCCCCGAGGCCCCCGGTGGCCACGGTTGCCCCTGGTGGCCAAGGCCTCTGGTGGCCCACGGTGCGCCCTGGTGGCCGCGGGCCGCCCCCTGGTGGCCACGCCCGGTGCCCCCTGTGCCCCCTGGTGGCCGCGAGGCCCCCTGGTGGCCGCGAGGCCCCCTGGTGGCCGCGAGGCCCCCTGGTGGCCGCGGTGCCCCCTGGTGGCCGCGGTGGAGTCTGCGCTCTGTTCTGATCCGGTTCAGCAGCGTCTTCACTGAATCTTCCACATGTTTCCAGGTTAAATACAAGGAGGAGAGTAAGAAGCAGAACACGTCGTCGTCTCTGTACCACAAACTCCCTGAAACTCTGGAGACTCAACACGCCAAAGAAGCCTCAGCGCTGCAAAGCCAGGTAGATGCTCAGGTAGAGCCAGGTAGATGTTCAGGTAGAGCCAGGTAGATGCTCAGGTAGAGCCAGGTAGATGTTCAGGTAGAGCCAGGTAGATGCTCAGGTAGAGCCAGGTAGATGCTCAGGTAGAGCCAGGTAGATGTTCAGGTAGAGCCAGGTAGATGCTCAGGTAGAGCCAGGTAGATGTTCAGGTAGAGCCAGTAGATGCTCAGGTAGAGCCAGGTAGATGCTCAGGTAGAGCCAGGTAGATGCTCAGGTACACGTTCAGGTAGCCAGGTAGATGCTCAGGTAGAGCCAGGTAGATGCTCAGGTAGAGCCAGGTAGATGTTCAGGTAGAGCCAGGTAGATGCTCAGGTAGATGTTCACGCAGAGCCAGGTAGATGTTCAGGTAGAGCCAGGTAGATGTTCAGGTAGATGTTCAGGTAGAGCCAGGTAGATGTTCAGGTAGAGCCAGGTAGATGTTCAGGTAGAGCCAGGTAGACGTTCAGGTAGAGCCAGGTAGATGTTCAGGTAGAGCCAGTTAGATGTTCAGGTAGACGTTCAGGTAGAGCCAGGTAGATGTTCAGGTAGAGCCAGGTAGATGTTCAGGTAGACCCAGGTAGATGTTCAGGTAGAGCCAGGTAGATGCTCAGGTAGACATTCAGGTAGAGCCAGTTAGATGTTCAGGTAGACGTTCAGGTAGAGCCAGGTAGATGTTCAGGTAGATGTTCAGGTAGAGCCAGGTAGATGTTCAGGTAGACATTCAGGTAGAGCCAGTTAGATGTTCAGGTAGATGTTCAGGTAGAGCCAGGTAGATGTTCAGGTAGAGCCAGGTAGATGTTCAGGTAGAGCCAGGTGAGACGGAGACATTCAGGTAGAGCATGGTAGACATTCAGGTAGAACCAGGTAGATGTTCAGGTAGAGCCAGGTAGATGTTCAGGTAGACGTTCAGGTAGAGCCAGGTAGATGTTCAGGTAGAGCCAGGTCCACATCTGCTGACGTCTGTGTCTCGTAGATCTCGTATAAAGAAGCGGTTCAGAAGGACCTGCCGTGTCCAGTTTACCACCAGCTCCCCGACACTCTGGAGACCCAGTTCGCCAGAGAGGTCTCCGACTTACAGAGCCAGGTAGGAACCAGGACCTCTGCAGGTAGGAACCAGGACCTCTGCAGGTAGGAACCAGGACCTCTGCAGGTAGGAACCAGGACCTCTGCAGTCTCCCAGTGCTCAGGGTGTCCAGATGAGGACTCTGGTCTGGTCCTCATCAGGGTTCATACTAACTGCTCTCAGACCAGGTTCAGAGGGGGTTCTGGTTCTGGTTTCACAAACCACAGTCCAGCTCCAGTCTAACCAGTCTAACCGGTCCAGCTCCATTCTAACTGGTCCAGTTCCAGTCTAACCAGTCTAACCAGTCCAGCTCCAGTCCAACCAGTCTAATTGGTCCAGCTCCAGTCTAACTGGCCCAGTTCTAGTCCAACCAGTCCAGTTCCAGTCTATCCAGTCTAACCAGTCCTGTTCCAGTAACCAGTCCAGCTCCAGTCCAACCAGTCTAACCAGTCCTGTTCCAGTAACCAGTCCAGCTCCAGTCCAACCAGTGTAACTGATCCAGCTACAGTCTAAGGGGTCCAGCTACAGTCTAACGGGTCCAGCTCCAGTCCCACCAGTCTAACCAGTCCTGTTCCAGTAACCAGTCCAGCTCCAGTCCAACCAGTGTAACTGGTCCAGCTCCAGTCTAACCAGTCCAGCTCCAGTCCAACCAGTCTAACCAGTCCTTCCTTGTCATCGTTCAGATGTCAGACTGAAACTGTTTCTGCTTCATGAAGGTGAAACCTGGATGATCTGAACCAGAACCTTCAGGCCGTAGTTCTGGATTAGCGTGGGAGCTAAGCTAAGCTAAGACGGGCTGTGGTTCAGGTGTTCCAGGTGTCACTGTGTTGCTCCGCTGGACCTTCTACCTGACGTTGACCAGGTGTTCTCTGACTGCAGACCAGGTACAAGGAGGCGGGTCTGAAGAGCCTCTCCCAGACCTTCTACTCTCAGCTGCCAGAAACCGCAGAGACCAAGTTCTCCAGGACCGTTTCTGACCTGCAGAGCCAGGTGAGAGGAGACCAGGTGAAGGTCCAGGAAGCTGAGCCCAGGAGCTTCTGCTCTGACATTCAATCCCATGATCCTCTGCAGTCCAGGTACCAAAAGTCTGCCAGGGACGAGGCCAGCAGTTGTTTGTACTCGGTGATGGCGGAGACGCTGGAGACGCAACACGCCAAGCAGCTGTCCCAGGTCCAGAGCCAGGTGAGACGGAGACGTTCAGGTAGAGCCAGGTGAGACGGAGACATTCAGGTAGAGCCAGGTAAATGTTCAGGTAGAGCCAGGTAGATGTTCAGGTAGAGCCAGGTAGACATTTAGGTAGAGCCAGGTGAGATGGAGACGTTCAGGTAGAGCATGGTAGACATTCAGGTAGAGCCAGGTAGACATTCAGATAGAGCCAGGTGAGACTGAGACGTTCAGGTAGAGCCAGGTAGATGTTCAGGTAGAGCCAGGTAGACATTCAGGTAGAGCCAGGTGAGACTGAGACGTTTAGGTAGAGCCAGGTAGATGTTCAGGTAGAGCCAGGTAGACATTCAGGTAGAGCCAGGTAGACATTCAGGTAGAGCCAGGTAAGACTGAGACGTTCAGGTAGAGCCAGGTAGATGTTCAGGTAGAGCCAGGTAGACATTCAGGTAGAGCCAGGTGAGATGGAGACGTTCAGGTAGAGCATGGTAGACATTCAGGTAGAGCCAGGTGAGACGGAGACGTTCAGGTAGAGCCAGGTAGACATTCAGGTAGAGCCAGGTGAGACGGAGACGTTCAGGTAGAGCCAGGGAGACGTTCAGGTAGAGCCAAGTAGACATTCAGGTAGAGCCAGGTAGACATTCAGGTCCCGAGCCAGGTGAGACGGAGACGTTCAGGTAGAGCCAGGTAGACATTCGGGTAGAGCCAGGTAGATGTTCAGGTAGAGCGAGGTGAGACGGAGACGTTCAGGTAGAGCCAGGTAGATGTTCAGGTAGAGCCAGGTGAGACTGAGATGTTCAGGTAGAGCCAGGTAGATGTTTAGGTAGAGCCAGGTGAGACGGCGACGGGTCACTTCCTGTCGTTGACCTTTGCTCATCAACGTCGACTTTGATGATTGGACGTGTCTCTGCAGGTCAAGTACAAGGAGGACGTCCAGAAGGACCAGTCGTCCAGCTTGTTCTCCAGCCTCCCTGAAACCCTCCAGACCCAACGGGCCAAGGACGTGTCAGAGCTGCAGAGTCAGGTGATCAGAACCGCCGCCCAGGAACCGCTGACACCTGAGCCTTTCTGCTGGTTCCACTTCATCAGGGTACCGATGAGGACCTGGAGGAACCTGGAGGAACCTGGAGGAACCTGAGGCTCCAGACCTGGTCACCTGGTCCAGCTCAGGTGTTCCAGTCAGCAGAGACCTGAAGCTGCTGCTGGACCATCTGGGGGTCAAGTTGGATCTGGACCCGTGAGGTCTTCAGGTGTGGGGACGCTCATTAACTGGGTTGTTTGGCTCCGCCTCTCTGCTCTGTGATACAGGTGAAGTACCAGGAGGCCTGGAAGAAGGAGGCGTCCTCCCCGCTGTACCACCGCCTTCCTGAGACGCCAGAGACCAGTCTGGCCAAGCAGGTGTCGGAGATCCAGAGCCAGGTGAGCCAACCTGGTTCCGTCTCAGCTCTGCCAGCGCTCTGACACCTGTGATTGACCGTACACCTGTAGTTGACTGTACACCTTTGGTGGTTGACCGTACACCTGTGGTTGACCGTACACCTGTGGTTGACCGTGCACGTACACCTGTGGTTGTGGTTGACCGTACACCTGTGGTTGACTGTACCCTGTGTTGACACTGTACCACCTGGTTGGTACACCTGTGACCGTACCCTGTGGTTGACTGTACACCTGTGGTTGACCGTACACCTGTGGTTGACTGTACACCTGTGGTTGACCGTACACCTGTGGTTGACGTACACCTGTGGTTGACCGTACACCTGTGATTGACCGTACACCTGTGGTTGACCGTACACCTGTGGTTGACTGTACACCTGTGGTTGACCGTACACCTGTGGTTGACTGTACACCTGTGGTTGACTACACCTGTGTTTGACCGACACAGTTTGGGTTGACCGTACACCTGTGGTTGACCGTACACCTGTTGACCGTACAACTGTGGACCGTACACCTGTGGGTGACCGTACACTGTGGTTGACTGCACCTGTGGTTGACCGTACACCTGTGGTTGACCGTACACCTGTGGTTGACCGTACACCTGTGGTTGACCGTCACCTGTTGACACCTGTGGTTGACCGTACACCTGTGGTTGACCGTACACCTGTGGTTGACCGTGCACCTGTGGTTGACCGTACACCTGTGGTTGACCGTACACCTGTGTTGACCGTACCCTGTGATTGACCGTGCACCTGTGGTGACCGTACACCTGTGGGTGACCGTGTTGACTGTACACCTGTGGTTGACCGTACACTGTGGACCGTTGACCTGTGGTTGACCGTACACCTGTGGTTGACCGTACACCTGTGGTTGACCGTACACCTGTGGTTGACCGTGGTTGACCGTACACCTGTGGTTGACCGTACACCTGTGGTTGACCGTACACCTGTGGTTGACCGTACACCTGTGGTTGACCGTACACTGTGGTTGACCGTACACCTGTGGTTGACCGTACACCTGTGTTGACCGTACCACTGTGATTGACCGTACACCTGTGGTTGACGTACACCTGTGGTTGACGTACGTTTGACCGCACGTGACCGTGTGGTTGACCGTACACCTGTGGTTGACCGTGCACCGTGGTGACCGTACACTGTGATTTGACCGTACACCTGTGGGTGACCGTACACCTGTGGTTGACCGTACACCTGTGGTTGACCGTACACCTGTGGTTGACCGTACACCTGTGGTTGACCGTGCACCTGTGGTTGACCGTACACCTGTGGTTGACCGTACACCTGTGGTTGACCGTACACCTGTGGTTGACCGTACACCTGTGGTTGACCGTACACCTGTGGTTGACCGTACACCTGTGGTTGACCGTACACCTGTGGTTGACCGTACACCTGTGATTGACCGTACACCTGTGGTTGACCGTACACCTGTGATTGACCGTACACCTGTGGTTGACCGTACACCTGTGATTGACCGTACACCTGTGGTTGACCGTACACTTGTGGTTGACCGTACACCTGTGGTTGACCGTGCACCTGTGGTTGACCGTACACCTGTGGTTGACCGTACACCTGTGGTTGACCGTACACCTGTGATTGACCGTACACCTGTGGTTGACCGTACACTTGTGGTTGACCGTACACCGTTGTGGTTTGACCGTACCCTGTGGTTTGACCGTACACCTGTGGTTGAACCGTACACTGTGGTTGACCGTACACCTGTGGTTGACCGTGCACCTGTGGGTGACCGTACACCTGTGGTTGACCGTACACTGTGACCACTGTGGTGACCGTACCCTGTGGTTGACCGTGCACCTGTGGTTGACCGTACACCTGTGGTTGACCGTACACCTGTGGTTGACCGTACACCTGTGGTTGACCGTACACCTGTGGTTGACCGTACACCTGTGGTTGACCGTACACCTGTGGTTGACCGTACACCTGGTTGTTGACCGTACACCTGTGATTGACCGTACACCTGTGACGTACACCTGTGACCGTACACCTGTGGTTGACCGTACACCTGTGGTGACCGTACACCTGTGGTTGGACCGTAACCTTGTGGTTGACCGTGCACCTGTGTTGACCCTGTGGTGACCGTACACCTGTGTTGACCGTACACTACCACCTGTGGTTGACCGTACACCTGTGATTGACCGTACACCTGTGGTTGACCGTACACCTGTGGTTGACCGTACACTTGTGGTTGACCGTACACTTGTGGTTGACCGTGCACCTGTGGTTGACCGTACACCTGTGGTTGACCGTACACTTGTGGTTGACCGTACACCTGTGATTGACCGTGCACCTGTGGGTGACCGTACACCTGTGGGTGACCGTGTCGTCTCCTCCTCGTCTCCAGGTGACCTACAGGAAGGAGAAGGAGGAGCTGTCCAACAGTCTGTTCTCTCTGCTACCTGAGACGCTGGAGACACAGGTGGCTAAAGAGATGGCAGAGACGCACAGCCAGGTGGGACACGCCCCCGTCCCAGCAGGGAGGCGGGGTCTGGAGACACAAATAAGATATTTAAGTCCAGTTCAGTTTTATTTGTGCAGCGTCTGTTACCATGTCAACTGTCTCCAGGTCTTCACAGAGACCAGATCAGGACCCCGAGACAAAATTATTAACTAAAATTAGTTAATTATATTTGATTTGATGTCAAAAACTTATGATTTTGTGTTTTTTTTTTAGTTTATGAGAAAAATTTCAATTCAATTTAAATTCAGTTAAAAAACTAGAGGAACTTGTTCTTCGCACAATGTTGACTTATTTCAACATTTACATTTACACGACAAAGATTTTAAGACATAAAGTCATTTTACGTCAAAATGGAACATTTTATTAGATTAAAGATAAAAAAAAGTCACAATATTGTGATTTTCACTATAAAACAAAGAAGTTGGTGATTTTAGAAAATAATGTTCCAATTTTACAAAAGTGACAAGTTTTCAGGTAAAATCATAGTTTTATGTCAAAAGTTGTGATTTTATGACAAAAATGAGCTTTTTACAGCAAAGTTACAGATTTACAGGAAAAAATAGTGATTTAAAACATAAATTTGTCCTTTTATGAGATGAAAGTCAATATTTTTCTATAAAAAGCTGCTGTATAAAGTTAAAAAGAACCAGAGAAGCGCTGTGATGTCAGTCTTATTTGAAGCTCCGCCCCTCATGGAGCTGAACAGCTCGGTCGTCATGACGACAACGTGTCAGCTATGTGGGGGTCAAGCAGGTCATCACGCTCTCGTCTGATTGGCTGACGGCTGATAAACCAGAATAGCAGCTCAGCGTCCCGGTCCTGGTCAGATGGTTCAGTTTCAGGAGGACAGACGGAGGTCACGTGACCATCTGGAAACCTTTCTGACAGGTGAAGTACAAGCAGGCGGTGAAGGAGCAGACGCCATCTTGTCTGTACTCCAGACTGGCAGAAACCCAGGAGACCCGACGGGCCCGAGACCTGGCGGACCTGCAGCCCTGGTTCCGCTTTCCTGCTTCCCGTCGGGTTCGAACCGGTGAAACCCTGTTTAAACCCCCCTTAACCTGGTTCAGGTTTCCGGTTTACCCTTAACTGGTTTAGGTTTACCCTTAGGTTTAAACAGCCCCCTTAAACTGGTTTAAACTGGTTTACCCCTTAAACTGGTTAAACCGGTTACCCTTTTAAACTGGTTTACCCCTGGTTCCCTGGTTTAAACTGTTTACCCTTAAACTTTTTTTCCCCCTGTTTCACCGTTTTAAACCTTTTTAACTGGTTCCAGACTGGTTTACCCGGTAAGTACCCTGGTTTACAGAGAAGTGTTGTGACAGAGGAAGTTTGTTTTGACGGTTTTGTTTTTTTGTGACAGAGAAGTTTGTTTGTGTGTTTGTGACTTAAACTGGTTCAGACCTGGTTAACCTGAACCGTTAGACTGGGTTTTGGTTTAAACTGAAAAGTTAAGGTTTACCCTTAAACTGGTTTAAACTGGTTTTTGGTTTCAAACGGTTTACCCTTCAGCTGGTTTAAACTGGTTTACCCTTAAACTGGTTTAAACTGGTTTACCCTTAAACTGGTTCAGACCGGTTTACCCTTAAACTGGTTTACCCTTCAGCTGGTTTAAACCAGTTTACCCTTAAACTGGTTCAGACCGGTTTACCCTTAAACTGGTTTAAACTGGTTTACCATCCAGCTGGTTCAAACTAGTTTACCCCTAAACCGGTTTAAACTGGTTTACCATCCAGCTGGTTCAAACTGATTTACCCTTAAACCGGTTTAAACTGGTTTACCCTTTGGCTGGTTCAAACCGGTTTATCCTTCAGCTAGTTTAAACTGGTTTACCCTCCAGCTCCAGTCTGGTTTCAGCTGCTTCATGCTGGTGTCCTGACAGAACTTGTTCTTCTGGACTGGTCTTACTGGTATTTAGTCCTGAATGTGAGTGAATCTGACTGGTTGAAGTTTGTTTGTGACAGAGGAAGCTTGTTTGTGAAGGAGGAAGCTTGATTGTGACAGAGGAAGTTTGTTTGTGACGGAGGAAGTTTGTTTGTGACGGAGGAAGTTTGTTTGTGACAGAGGAAGTTGTTGTTTGACAGAGACAGAGGAAGTTTGTTTGTGTTGTGTTGGAAAGGTGTTTGTGACAGTTTGTGTGACAGAGAAAGTTGTTTGTGACAGAGGAAGTTTGTTTGTGACAGAGGAAGTTTGTTTGTGACGGAGGAAGCTTGTTTGTGACGGAGGAAGCGTGTTTGTGACAGAGGAAGTGTTTGTTGTGACAGAGGAAGTTTGTTTGTGACAGAGGAAGTGTGTTTGTGACAGAGGAAGTTTGTTTGTGACAGAGGAAGTTTGTTTGTGACAGAGGAAGTTTGTTTGTGACAGAGAAAGTACCAGGATGAAGGCAGGAGGACGATGGCGTCGTCGTTGTTCTCTCAGCTTCCTGAAACTTCAGAAACTCAGTTTGTTCGAGAGATGACGGAGCTGCTGAGTGAGGTAAACTTTAACTTAAATCCTTCCTTCTTTCCTTCTTTTCCAGTCTCCCTTAGTTCCTTAGTTCCTTTCTGCATTCATTCTTTCCTTCAGCCCTTCCCTTCTTCACTCCTTCCTTCCATCTTTCCTTCCTTAGTTCAAGGTTCTTTCTGATCAGTAAAGTTTTGCCACTTTTAAATGTTTCCTTTCCTTCTTACCTTCATTAATTCTTTCCTACCTCCTTACCTTACATCCTTAGTGGTATCATGTAGAACTGGTTCCAGTCTGGTTCTAGTCCTGCTCCAGTCTGGTTCCAGTCTGGTTCCAGTCTGGTTCTAGTCCTGCTCCAGTCTGGTTCCAGTCTGGTCCAGTCTGGTTCTGGTCTGGTTCCGGTCTGGTCCCGGTCTGGTTCTGGTCTGGTCCCAGTCTGGTTCCGGTCTGGTTCCGGTCTGGTTCCAGTCTGGTTCTAGTCCTGGTTCTAGTCTTGGTTCAGTCTGGTTCTGGTCTGGTTCCGGTCTGGTCCCGGTCTGGTTCCGGTCTGGTTCTGGTCTGGTCCCAGTCTGGTTCCGGTCTGGTTCCGGTCTGGTTCCAGTCTGGTTCTAGTCCTGGTTCTAGTCTTGGTTCAGTCTGGTTCCGGTCTGGTTCCGGTCTGGTTCTGGTCTGGTTCCGGTCTGGTTCCAGTCTGGTTCCAGTCTGGTTCTGGTCTGGTTCTGGTCTGGTTCTGGTTCCAGTCTGGTTCTAGTCTTGGTTCTAGTCTTGGTTCAGTCTGGTCCCAGTCTGGTTCAGTCTGGTTCCGGTCTGGTTCCAGTCTGGTTCCGGTCTGGTTCTGGTCTGGTCTCAGTCTGGTTCCAGTCAGGTTCTAGTCTTGGTTCAGTCTGGTCCCAGTCTGGTTCCGGTCTGGTTCCGGTCTGGTTCCAGTCTGGTTCTAGTCCTGGTTCTAGTCTTGGTTCAGTCTGGTTCTGGTCTGGTTCCGGTCTGGTCCCGGTCTGGTTCCGGTCTGGTTCTGGTCTGGTCCCAGTCTGGTTCCGGTCTGGTTCCAGTCTGGTTCTAGTCCTGGTTCTAGTCTTGGTTCAGTCTGGTTCCGGTCTGGTTCCAGTCTGGTCCCAGTCTGGTCCCAGTCTGGTTCCGGTCTGGTTCTGGTCTGGTTCCGGTCTGGTCCCGGTCTGGTTCCGGTCTGGTTCCGGTCTGGTTCCGGTCTGGTTCTAGTCCTGGTTCTAGTCTTGGTTCAGTCTGGTTCCGGTCTGGTTCCAGTCTGGTCCCAGTCTGGTCCCAGTCTGGTTCCGGTCTGGTTCTGGTCTGGTTCCGGTCTGGTCCCGGTCTGGTTCCGGTCTGGTCCCGGTCTGGTTCCGGTCTGGTTCCGGTCTGGTTCCGGTCTGGTTCTAGTCCTGGTTCTAGTCTTGGTTCAGTCTGGTTCCGGTCTGGTTCCGGTCTGGTCCCAGTCTGGTCCCAGTCTGGTTCTGGTCTGGTTCTGGTCTGGTTCCGGTCTGGTTCCGGTCTGGTCCCGGTCTGGTTCCGGTCTGGTTCCAGTCTGGTTCCGGTCTGGTTCTAGTCCTGGTTCAGTCTGGTCCCAGTCTGGTTCTGGTCTGGTCCCAGTCTGGTTCTGGTCTGGTTCCGGTCTGGTCCCAGTCTGGTTCTGGTCTGGTTCTGTAGTCAGTTCCAACAGTGTTGTTTTCTTAAACCTGTAGAACAAATATAAGGAAGCGGGGAGGCGGAGCCAGACGGTCAGCGCTTATTCCCAGCTGCCTCAGACCAGTGAGATCCAGTTCGCCACAGCGGTTTCTGAGATCCAGAGTGAGGTATGATGTCATAGCTGATGTCACGGCGTTTACATCCAGACTCGTTATTTCACCTTCGTTTCTTTCAGACCAGATACCGGGAAGCAGCGAAGAGAGAAGCTTCCAGCTCGTTGTTCTCCTCGCTGCCGGAAACTCTGGAGACTCGTCACGCCAAAGAGGCGTCGGAGCTGCAGAGTCAGGTACCCGCCATTACCCACAATTCAGCAGTCAGGTACCCGCCATTACCCACAATTCTGCAGTCAGGTACCCGCCATTACCCACAATTCAGCAGAGTCAGGTACCCGCCATTACCCACAATTCAGCAGTCCCGCCATTACCCAGTCAGGTACCCGCTAATTACCCACAATTCTGCAGTCAGGTACCCGCCATTACCCACAATTCTGCAGTCAGGTACCCGCCATTACCCACAATTCTGCAGTCAGGTACCCGCCATTACCCACAATTCAGCAGTCAGGTACCCGCCATTACCCACAATTCAGCAGAGTCAGGTACCCGCCATTACCCACAATTCTGCAGTCAGGTACCCGCCATTACCCACAATTCTGCAGTCAGGTACCCGCCAATACACACAATTCTGCAGTCAGGTACCCGCCATTACCCACAATTCAGCAGTCAGGTACCCGCCATTACCCACAATTCTACTGAGTCAGGTACCCGCCATTATCCACAATTCAGCAGTCAGGTACCCGCCATTACCCACAATTCTGCAGTCAGGTACCCGCCATTACCCACAATTCAGCAGTCAGGTACCCGCCATTACCCACAATTCAGCAGTCAGGTACCCGCCAATACCCACAATTCTGCAGTCAGGTACGCGCCATTACCCACAATTCTGCAGTCAGGTACCCGCCATTACCCACAATTCAGCAGTCAGGTACCCGCCATTACCCACAATTCAGCAGTCAGGTACCCGCCATTACCCACAATTCTGCAGTCAGGTACCCGCCATTACCCACAATTCTGCAGTCAGGTAATCGCCATTACCCACAATTCTGCAGTCAGGTACCCGCCATTACCCACAATTCTGCAGTCAGGTAATCGCCATTACCCACAATTCTGCAGTCAGGTAATTGCCATTACCCACAATTCTGCAGTCAGGTACCCGCCATTACCCACAATTCTGCAGTCAGGTACCCGCCATTACCCACAATTCAGCAGTCAGGTACCCACCATTACCCACAATTCTGCAGTCAGGTACCCGCCATTACCCACAATTCTGCAGTCAGGTACCCGCCATTACCCACAATTCTGCAGTCAGGTACCCGCCATTACCCACAATTCTGCAGTCAGGTACCCGCCATTACCCACAATTCTGCAGTCAGGTACCCACCATTACCCACAATTCTGCAGTCAGGTACCCGCCATTACCCACAATTCTGCAATCAGGTAACCGCCAATACCCACAATTCTGCAGTCAGGTACCCGCCATTACCCACAATTCTGCAGTCAGTTACCCGCCACTACCCACAATTCTGCAGTCAGGTACCCGCCACTACCCACAATTCTGCAGTCAGGTACCCGCCAATACCCAGAATTCTGCAGTCAGTTACCCGCCACTACCCACAATTCTGCAGTCAGGTACCCGCCACTACCCACAATTCTGCAGTCAGGTACCCGCCAATACCCACAATTCTGCAGTCAGGTACCCGCCATTACCCACAATTCTGGAGTCAGGTACCCGCCATTACCCACAATTCTGCAGTCAGGTACCCGCCATTACCCACAATTCTGCAGTCAGGTACCCGCCATTACCCACAATTCTGCAGTCAGGTACCCGCCAATACCCACAATTCAGCAGTCAGGTACCCGCCATTACCCACAATTCAGCAGTCAGGTACCCACCATTACCCACAATTCTGCTGAGTCAGGTACGCGCCATTACCCACAATTCTGCAGTCAGGTACCCGCCATTACCCACAATTCAGCAGTCAGGTACCCGCCATTACCCACAATTCTGCAGTCAGGTACCCGCCATTACCCACAATTCTGCAGTCAGGTAATCGCCATTACCCACAATTCTGCAGTCAGGTAATCGCCATTACCCACAATTCTGCAGTCAGGTACCCGCCATTACCCACAATTCTGCAGTCAGGTAATCGCCATTACCCACAATTCTGCAGTCAGGTAATTGCCATTACCCACAATTCTGCAGTCAGGTACCCGCCATTACCCACAATTCTGCAGTCAGGTACCCGCCATTACCCACAATTCAGCAGTCAGGTACCCGCCATTACCCACAATTCTGCAGTCAGGTACCCGCCATTACCCACAATTCTGCAGTCAGGTACCCGCCATTACCCACAATTCTGCAGTCAGGTACCGCCATTACCCACAATTCTGCAGTCAGGTACCCGCCATTACCCACAATTCTGCAGTCAGGTACCCGCCATTACCCACAATTCTGCAGTCAGGTACAGGTAACCGCCAATACCCACAATTCTGCAGTCAGGTACCCGCCATTACCCACAATTCTGCAGTCAGTTACCCGCCACTACCCACAATTCTGCAGTCAGGTACCCGCCACTACCCACAATTCTGCAGTCAGGTACCTGCCAATACCCACAATTCTGCAGTCAGGTACCCGCCATTACCCACAATTCTGCAGTCAGGTACCCGCCATTACCCACAATTCTGCAGTCAGGTACCCGCCATTACCCACAATTCTGCAGTCAGGTACCCCCATTACCCACAATTCTGCAGTCAGGTACCCGCCATTACCCACAATTCTGCAGTCAGGTACCCGCCATTACCCACAATTCTGCAGTCAGGTACCCGCCAATACCCACAATTCTGCAGTCAGGTACCCGCCATTACCCACAATTCTGCAGTCAGGTACCCCCCTGCAGTCAGGTACCCCCAATACCACAATTTGCAGTCAGGTACCCCCCATTACCCACAATTCTGCAGTCAGGTACCCGCCAATACCCACAATTCTGCAGTCAGGTACCCGCCATTACCCACAATTCTGCAGTCAGGTACCCGCCATTACCCACAATTCTGCAGTCAGGTACCCGCCAATACCCACAATTCTGCAGTCAGGTACCCGCCATTACCCACGATTCTGCAGTCAGGTACCCGCCATTACCACGATTCTGCAGTCAGGTACCGCCATTACCCACGATTCTGCAGTCAGGTACCCGCCATTACCCACGATTCTGCAGTCAGGTACCCGCCATTACCCACGATTCTGCAGTCAGGTACCCGCCATTACCCACAATTCTGCAGTCAGGTACCCGCCATTACCCACAATTCTGCAATCAGGTAACCGCCAATACCCACAATTCTGCAGTCAGGTAACCGCCATTACCCACAATTCTGCAGTCAGGTACCCGCCATTACCCACAATTCTGCAGTCAGGTACCCGCCAATACCCACAATTCTGCAGTCAGGTACCCGCCATTACCCATAATTCCCTTCACATTACTCCTCCTTCTCTTGGAACTGTAGAAGTTAATGTTGAATTTTTTTTGTCAGAAAATATCAACTTGCAAAATTGCAACTTTTTAACATAAAATTACTTCAAAATTTTCTTTGAGGTTTTGACATAAAATATCAAATCTGGATTTTTTTTTAAAAAATTGCAACTTTGTCACAAAATTACAAATTAAATTGCAACTGCAGTTTTTCAACATTTTGTTGGAAAAAAACAAATTGATGTTTTTACGTCGGGGACACCGAACCCACAGATTCAGGACGACGACCTCCCGTCGGCCCTCTAGGTGGCGCAAGAACAGGAAAGAGAACTTTTCTCTCCCGTCTCAAGAACAAATCGTCTGTTAGGGTCTCTGAGGATCAGCTCCACCTTTTTAAAAAAAAAAAAAAAACTGCCTCTGGAATCCGTTGGGTCGACATTCAACCAATCAGAGAAAGGAAACGTGACGTAGGCGGAGCTACAACCAGACGAGTGTCAACAGAAGACACATAAACATGTCTGTTGGACGGTCGGTTCCATCAATGAACGAAACCCAGAAGATTTAATATTTCACAGAAACGTTGCAATCGTTCATCTATCAAGGAAAAAAACAGGATTTTAAGAATAAAATGGTTTTACATGAAAAAAGGCCTCAAAGTTCTGTAAGAGAAAAATCAGTTTTATGGAGAAGTTAAAAAAATAATTTCAGGAAAATTTATTACTTTTTTTTATTTTTGGGAAAAGAAAGTTATGACTGGAGGTGAAAAAGTTTCAATTTTACTGAAACAATTATCAGGTTGAAACTTCAGGTTCCAAAAAAGTCAATTTTATTTAAAATAATTTCAATTTTCAGAGAAAAAAAGTTGGGACTTCACAAGAAGAAAATGTGATTTTTCAAAGAAGTTTTGAGTTTTTAATTTTTAATCAGGAATTATTTATGACTCTAGGAGGAAAAAGTTGTGAAATAGTCTGGATTTTAAAAGTCATAGATGTTCTAAAATAAAGCTGCAACTTTACAAGTTTGGTCTGGAGTTTTCACAAAAAAATCTTGATTTAATTTCTTTTTTAAGATATGACTTAACAAAAAAAGGTGCAATGTTTTGTTATTGTTTTTTGCCAAAATGTTTAAAGTTAATGAGTGAAAAAAATCATAACTTCACGTAAAAGATCGTTGCTGTTTTTATGAAAAAGTAACAAGATAAAAGTCAGTGTTTGTTAGTGACTGTTAATAAACTTTATAGAGTCGGTGAGGAGAGAACGGAGGAAGGAAGGAAGGAAGGAAAAGAGGAGGGAAAGAACATAAATCCTAAACCAGTTGGGAGTGCGAGACGCCGTAATGAATAAATGTAGATTTTTATTTTAATGTGTGGAGTTACAGGTGAAAAATCCTTCTGACTCTGAGTGTTTACTATCAATAATAAAATAATAATGAAATCTGCTTGTCTGCAGGCTTTTTTTCTTTAAATGTCTCTAAGTTAGCTGTTAGCTATTAGCTGCTACTTGCCAGCTGTTAGCTGTCAGCTGTTATTTGCTAGCTGTTAGCTGTCAGCTGTTAACTGGTAGCTGTTAGCTGTCAGCTGTTAGCTGTCAGCTGTTATCTGTTAGCTGTCAGCTGTTAGCTGCTAGCTGTTAGCTGTTAGCTGCTCGTGGTCTCCAGACGTTGTAAAGTAATTTGTCTAACTGGTTCGTCTTCTGGGACTCTGCAGGTCAAACGTTCTTCTTCTTCTTTTCAGGTGAAGTATAAACAGGAAGTGAACGGCTCTCTCTACCATCAGCTTCCTGCCACCGCGGCGACCCAGCGGGCCAAAGACCTGACGGAGCTCTGCAGCCAGGTGAGGAGCTCAGGGACCCGTCGGGCCGTCGGATCGGACGGCTCTGAAACTCACCTGGACGGTTCTGAAACTCACCTGGACTGTTGGTTTTCTCTCTCAGGTGAAGTACAAGGAGGAGGCAAAGAAGGAGATCAGTCAGAACTTGTTCTCGCGCCTCCCAGAGACGGAGGAGACGCAGCGGGCCAAGCAGATGTCAGAGATCCAGAGTGAGGTGAGGACCCTGAACGCATCAGCCACACCTGCAGCCACACCTGTAGCTGGAGACACTGGGACAGACGTTAGCTCTTCTCCACGACGGACCATCACAGGAACGTCCATGCGGTCTTCATCAGGGATTCATTCTGTCTGCAAACTCTCAACTTCTTCTGATTTCTGGTTTTAGTAAGAAACGGGAGATTTTCCTAAAGTTGGTCTGAATGGAATTTTGTTTGAAGGTGAAGTACAGGAAGGAGAAGGAGGATCTGTCCAGCAGTCTGTACTCGCTGCTGCCGGAAACTCTGGAGACACAGTTCGTGAAAGAGATGGCCGAGACGCACAGCCAGGTGGGACGATTGATTCATCACTGATCTGTCACAAAGATGTCACATGATTCTGACTGACGTCCAGCTGACAGCTTTTACCTGAGTTTACCAAGTTACCTGACAGCCAGTCAGTGAGCTGCAGGTTTATCAGGTTTATTTCTAGATTAATATGAGCTGCAGGTTTATCAGGTTTATTTCTAGATTAATCTGAGCTGCAGGTCTGAGTTTTTCAGGTTTATATCTAGATTAATCTGAGCTGCAGGTCTGAGTTTATCAGGTTTTTTTCTAGATTAATCTGAGCTGCAGGTTTATCAGGTTTATTCTAGATTAATCTGAGCTGCAGGTCTGAGTTTATCAGGTTTATTCTAGATTAATCTGAGCTGCAGGTCTGAGTTTATCAGGTTTATTCTAGATTAATCTGAGCTGCAGGTCTGAGTTTATCAGGTTTATTTCTAGATTAATCTGAGCTGCAGGTTTATCAGGTTTATTTCTAGATTAATCTGAGCTGCAGGTCTGAGTTTTTCAGGTTTATATCTAGATTAATCTGAGCTGCAGGTTTATCAGGTTTATTTCTAGATTAATATGAGCTGCAGGTTTATCAGGTTTATTTCTAGAATAATCTGAGCTGCAGGTTTATCAGGTTTATTTCTAGATTCATCTGAGCTGCAGGTTTATCAAGTTTATTTCTAGATTCATCTGAGCTGCAGCTTTATCAAGTTTATTTCTAGATTAATCTGAGCTGCAGGTCTGAGTTTATCAGGTTTATTTCTAGATTAATCTGAGCTGCAGGTTAATCAGGTTTATTTCTAGATTAATCTGAGCTGCAGGTTTATCAGGTTTATTTCTAGATTAATCTGAGCTGCAGGTTTATCAGGTTTATTTCTAGATTAATCTGAGCTGCAGGTCTCAGTTTATCAGGTTTATTTCTAGATTAATCTGAGCTGCAGGTTATTCAGGTTTCTTTCTAGATTAATCTGAGCTGCAGGTTTATCAGGTATATTTCTAGATTAATCTGAGCTGCAGGTTTATCAGGTTTATTTCTAGATTAATCTGAGCTGCAGGTCTGAGTTTTTCAGGTTTATATCTAGATTAATCTGAGCTGCAGGTCTGAGTTTATCAGGTTTTTTTCTAGATTAATCTGAGCTGCAGGTTTATCAGGTTTATTCTAGATTAATCTGAGCTGCAGGTCTGAGTTTATCAGGTTTATTCTAGATTAATCTGAGCTGCAGGTCTGAGTTTATCAGGTTTATTTCTAGATTAATCTGAGCTGCAGGTTTATCAGGTTTATTTCTAGATTAATCTGAGCTGCAGGTCTGAGTTTATCAGGTTTTTTTCTAGATTAATCTGAGCTGCAGGTTTATCAGGTTTATTCTAGATTAATCTGAGCTGCAGGTCTGAGTTTATCAGGTTTATTCTAGATTAATCTGAGCTGCAGGTCTGAGTTTATCAGGTTTATTCTAGATTAATCTGAGCTGCAGGTCTGAGTTTATCAGGTTTATTTCTAGATTAATCTGAGCTGCAGGTTTATCAGGTTTATTTATATTTCTAGATTAATCTGAGCTGCAGGTTTATCAGGTTTATTCTAGATTAATCTGAGCTGCAGGTCTGAGTTTATCAGGTTTCTTTCTAGATTAATCTGAGCTGCAGGTCTGAGTTTATCAGGTTTATTCTAGATTAATCTGAGCTGCAGGTCAGGTGAGTTTTATCAGGTTTATTCTAGATTAATCTGAGCTGCAGGTTTATCGGTTATTCTAGAGCTGCAGGTTTATCAGGTTTATTCTAGATTAATCTGAGCTGCAGGTCTGAGTTTATCAGGTTTATTCTAGATTAATCTGAGCTGCAGGTTTATCAGGTTTATTTCTAGATTAATCTGAGCTGCAGGTTTATCAGGTTTATTTCTAGATTAATCTGAGCTGCAGGTCTGAGTTTATCAGGTTTATTCTAGATTAATCTGAGCTGCAGGTTTATCAGGTTTATTCTAGATTAATCTGAGCTGCAGGTTTATCAGGTTTATTTCTAGATTAATCTGAGCTGCAGGTTTATCAGGTTTATTCTAGATTAATCTGAGCTGCAGGTCTGAGCCGATGACAGGAGCTCTCTGGGTTTAGCTGTTTGGGTTCGATGGTCCCGTCCAGACCTGCTGGAACGTTCTTTTCTCTTCTGCAGATGAAGTACAAAGAAGCGGTGAAGAAGGATTCTGGCAACGCTCTGTTCCACCGTCTGCCTGAAACCCTGGAGATCCAGCATGTCAGAGAGGTCACGGAGCTGCAGAGCCAGGTTTCAGAAACACAGAACCTTCCAGAACCAGAGAAGAAGCTCTTTATCAGAACCTGAAAGATTCTGTTCTATGAGGCACCTTCTCATCCAGCCAGGCCTCACATCAGAGCTACTTTCATGGACCTTCTGGTTTTCTGTCAAAACACTTCAGGGGACAGAGGTCTCATCTCAGACCCAGTAGATCTGTTCTGTTGGTTCTGGACTGGTAGAGATGGCTGTAAAATTAAGAGACTTAACAAATAAATGGCTTATAACCCATACATGGTTGGTTCCGAGTCCATTAATGGTTGGTTCTGAACTCATAAATGATTGGTTCCAAGTCCATCAGTGGTTGGTTCCAAGTCCATCAATGATTGGTTCTGAACTCATAAATGATTGGTTCCGAGTCCACCAGTAATTGGTTCCGAGTCCATTAATGGTTGGTTCTGAGTCCACCAGTGATGGGTTCCGAGTCCAGCAATGGTTGGTTCCGAGTCCATCAATGATTGGTTCCAAATCCATCAGTGATGGGTTCCGAGTCCATCAATGGTTGGTTCCGAGTCCATCAATGATTGGTTCCGAGTCCACCAGTAATTGGTTCCGAGTCCATCAATGGTTGGTTCTGAGTCCATCAGTGATGGGTTCCGAATCCCATCAATGGTTTGTTCCGAGTCCATCAATGGTTGGTTCCGAGTCCATCAATGGTTGGTTCCGAGTCCATCAATGATGGGTTCCGAGTCCATCAGTGATTGGTTCCGAGTCCATCAGTGATTGGTTCCGAGTCCATCAGTGATTGGTTCCGAGTCCATCAGTGATTGGTTCTGAACTCATAAATGATTGGTTCCGAGTCCATCAGTGATTGGTTCTGAACTCATAAATGATTGGTTCCGAGTCCATCAGTGGTTGGTTCCAAGTCCATCAATGATTGGTTCCGAGTCCACCAGTAATTGGTTCCGAGTCCATTAATGGTTGGTTCTGAGTCCATCAATGATTGGTTCCGAGTCCACCAGTAATTGGTTCAGAGTCCAGCAATGGTTGATTCAGAGTCCATCAGTGATTGGTTCGGAGTCCATTAATGGTTGGTTCCGAGTCCATCAATGATTGGTTCCAAATCCATCAGTGATGGGTTCCAAGCCCATCCGTGATTGGTTCCGAGTCCATCAATGGTTGGTTCCGAGTCCATCAATGATTGGTTCCGAGTCCACCAGTTATTGGTTCCGAGTCCCATCAATGGTTGGTTCCGAGTCCATCAATGATTGGTTCCAAATCCATCAGTGATGGGTTCCAAGCCCATCCGTGATTGGTTCCGAGTCCATCAATGGTTGGTTCCGAGTCCATCAATGATTGGTTCCGAGTCCACCAGTAATTGGTTCTGAGTCCATCAATGGTTGGTTCCGAGTCCATCAGTGATTGGTTCCGAGTCCATTAATGGTTGGTTCTGAGTCCATCAGTGATTGGTTCCGAGTCCATCAATGATGGGTTCCGAGTCCATCAGTGATTGGTTCTGAGTCCATCAGCGATTGGTTCTGAACTCATAAATGATTGGTTCCGAGTCCATCAGTGGTTGGTTCCGAGTCCATCAGTGGTTGGTTCTGACTCCATCAGTTCGCTCCGTTCACCTCTGACTCTAACTCCTCTGGTCCATTTCCAGAACAAGTACAAGCAGAACGGGTCCAAGTCCATGTCCTCGAGTCTGTACGCTCAGCTGCCAGAGACGGCGGAGACGCAGCTCGCCGCCAAGATGTCTGACCTGCAGAGTGAGGTGAAGACTGACACACCTGCTGCGACACTTACAGGCGCTGACCCATTAAACATCTGGGTCATTTGGACCAGAACAGGTCACAGATTACCGTATTTCCTCTAATAAACGCCCCCCAGGACTTCGATATGAAGTGTATATGGAAAACGTTTATTAGGAGAAATGCGGTTTATGAGCGGATCAGTCTGGTTTCTCTGTTCCGTCATGTTTTCTTTCGTCTCCTCGGCATCTTTTTCCAGAATAAATACAAGGAGGACGGGCTGAAGATCCTCTCCCAGAACCTCTACGCTCAGCTGCCTGAAACCACCGAGACCCAGTTCGCTAAAACTGTGTCTGAGCTGCAGAGTGATGTGAGACAAACTAACTTTATTTATTTAATAACCCAGGAGCTCAGCGTAGTAATACCACTTCTGACCACATGGGGGCGCACTGATCTGCTGTGTTTAAACACACTGTTAATGAATGAGGACGGTCCAGCAGGACAGAGACCGATTTGTCCCACTGTAATATAATATACCGCAGTTACAGGACTTTCTAATTACAATCATTTATTTCTACAATCGTAGAGTTACTCTAAAGGTTTTTTTTCTTAAAAAAAGCATTTTCTTGTGTGAGTGCAACGCTTTTCCATAAAATCATACATTTCTCGAAGTTAAAACTTTTTGACATAAAATCATGACCCAGAACTGGTCCTCGGTGACGACCTGATTGGACCTGATGAGGAGATGATTTGGACCTGATGAGGGCCTGATTGAGACCTGATGAGGACCTGATTTAGACCCGATGAGGGCTTGATTTAGACCTGATTAGGGCGTGGTTGGGACCTAATAAGGACTTGATTTGGACCTGATGAGGGCCTGATTTAGACCTGATGAGGGCCTGATTGAGACCTGATGAGGACCTGATTTAGACCTGATGAGGGCTTGATTTAGACCTGATTAGGGCTTGATTTGGACCTGATGAGGGCTTGATTTAGACCTGATTAGGGCTTGATTTGGACCTGATGAGGGCCTGATTTGGACCTGATGAGGGCCTGATTGAGACCTGATGAGGGCCTGATTTAAACCCGATGAGGGCTTGATTTAGACCTGATTAGGGCGTGGTTGGGACCTAATAAGGACTTGTTTTGGACCTGATGAGGGCCTGATTTAGACCTGATGAGGGCCTGATTGGGACCTGATGAGGACCTGATTTAGACCCGATGAGGGCTTGATTTAGACCTGATTAGGGCGTGGTTGGAACCTAATAAGGACTTGATTTGGACCTGATGAGGGCCTGATTTAGACCTGATGAGGGCTTGATTTGGACCTGATGAGGGCCTGATTTGGACCTGATGAGGGCCTGATTTTGACCTGATGAGGGCCTGATTTGGACCTGATGAGGGCTTGATTTGGACCTGATGAGGGCCTGATTTGGACCTGATGAGGGCTTGATTTGGACCTGATGAGGGCCTGATTTAGACCTGATGAGGGCCTGATTGAGACCTGATGAGGGCCTGATTTAGACCCGATGAGGGCTTGATTTAGACCTGATTAGGGCGTGGTTGGGACCTAATAAGGACTTGATTTGGACCTGATGAGGGCCTGATTTGGACCTGATGAGGGCCTGATTGAGACCTGATGAGGACCTGATTTAGACCTGATGAGGGCCTGATTGAGACCTGATGAGGACCTGATTTAGACCCGATGAGGGCTTGATTTAGACCTGATTAGGGCGTGGTTGGGACCTAATAAGGACTTGATTTGGACCTGATGAGGACCTGATTTAGACCCGATGAAGGCTTGATTTAGACCTGATGAGGGCTTGATTTGGACCTGATGAGGGCCTGATTGAGACCTGATGAGGGCCTGATTTGGACCTGATGAGGGCCTGATTTGGACCTGATGAGGGCTTGATTTAGACCTGATTAGAGCCTGATTTGGACCTAAGGAGGACCTAATTTGGACTTGATGAGGGCCTGATTGAGACCTGATGAGGGGCTGATTTGGACCTAAGGAGGACCTGATTTGGACCTGATGAGGACCTGATTTGGACCTGATGAGGGCCTGATTTAGACCTGATGAGGGCCTGATTTGGACCTGATGAGGGCCTGATTGAGACCTGATGAGGACCTGATTTAGACCCAATGAGGGCTTGATTTAGACCCGATGAGGGCATGGTTGGGACCTAATAAGGACTTGATTTGGACCTGATGAGGGCCTGATTTGGACCTGATGAGGGCCTGATTTGGACCTGATGAGGGCTTGATTTGGACCTGATGAGGGCCTGATTTGAACCTGATGAGGGCCTGATTCGGACCTGATGAGGGCCTGATTTGGACCTGATGAGGGCCTGATTTGGACCTGATGAGGGCTTGATTTGGACCTGATGAGGGCCTGATTTGGACCTGATGAGGGCCTGATTTTGACCTGATGAGGGCCTGATTGAGACCTGATGAGGACCTGATTTAGACCTGATGAGGGCCTGATTGAGACCTGATGAGGACCTGATTTAGACCCGATGAGGGCTTGATTTAGACCTGATTAGGGCGTGGTTGGGACCTAATAAGGACTTGATTTGGACCTGATGAGGACCTGATTTAGACCCGATGAAGGCTTGATTTAGACCTGATGAGGGCTTGATTTGGACCTGATGAGGGCCTGATTGAGACCTGATGAGGGCCTGATTTTGACCTGATGAGGGCCTGATTTGGACCTGATGAGGGCTTGATTTAGACCTGATTAGAGCCTGATTTGGACCTAAGGAGGACCTAATTTGGACTTGATGAGGGCCTGATTGAGACCTGATGAGGGGCTGATTTGGACCTAAGGAGGACCTGATTTGGACCTGATGAGGACCTGATTTGGACCTGATGAGGGCCTGATTTAGACCTGATGAGGGCCTGATTTGGACCTGATGAGGGCCTGATTGAGACCTGATGAGGACCTGATTTAGACCCAATGAGGGCTTGATTTAGACCCGATGAGGGCGTAGTTGGGACCTAATAAGGACTTGATTTGGACCTGATGAGGGCCTGATTTGGACCTGATGAGGGCCTGATTTGGACCTGATGAGGGCTTGATTTGGACCTGATGAGGGCCTGATTTGAACCTGATGAGGGCCTGATTCGGACCTGATGAGGGCCTGATTTGGACCTCATGAGGGCCTGATTTGGACCTGATGAGGGCTTGATTTGGACCTGATGAGGGCTTGATTTGGACCTGATGAGGGCCTGATTTGGACCTGATGAGGGCCTGATTTGGACCTGATGAGGGCTTGATTTGGACCTGATGAGGGCCTGATTTGGACCTGATGAGGGCTTGATTTGGACCTGATGAGGGCCTGATTTAGACCTGATGAGGGCCTGATTGAGACCTGATGAGGACCTGATTTAGACCCGATGAGGGCTTGATTTAGACCTGATTAGGGCGTGGTTGGGACCTAATAAGGACTTGATTTGGACCTGATGAGGACCTGATTTAGACCCGATGAAGGCTTGATTTAGACCTGATGAGGGCTTGATTTGGACCTGATGAGGGCCTGATTTGGACCTGATGAGGGCCTGATTTTGACCTGATGAGGGCCTGATTTGGACCTGATGAGGGCTTGATTTGGACCTCATGAGGGCCTGATTTGGACCTAAGGAGGACCTAATTTGGACTTGATGAGGGCCTGATTGAGACCTGATGAGGGGCTGATTTGGACCTAAGGAGGACCTGATTTGGACCTGATGAGGACCTGATCTGGACCTGATGAGGGCCTGATTTAGACCTGATGAGGGCCTGATTTGGACCTGATGAGGGCCTGATTGAGACCTGATGAGGACCTGATTTAGACCCGATGAGGGCTTGATTTAGACCCGATGAGGGCGTGGTTGGGACCTAATAAGGACTTGATTTGGACCTGATGAGGGCCTGATTTGGACCTGATGAGGGCCTGATTTGGACCTGATGAGGGCTTGATTTGGACCTGATGAGGGCCTGATTTGAACCTGATGAGGGCCTGATTCGGACCTGGACCTGATTTGACCTCATGAGGGCCTGATTTGGACCTGATGAGGGCCTGATTTGGACCTGATGAGGGCCTGATTTGGACCTGATGAGGGCTTGATTTGGACCTAATGAGGGCCTGATCGGGACCTGAGAAGGATCTGATGAGGACCATAAAAGTTCTTCTCCCTACAGCTGTCATGGATGTGAATCTGTCTGTGGACACCAGGCTGTTGTGACACGTGTGGTCATTTTAACGTTAAGGTGTGCGTAGCGGCACATTTACCTGTTTTTAGATTAAGCGGGGTCGGGCGGCGTCATCTCCTACTGACAGCGTTGAACCAACTCCTCAGAAACCTGTGGGAAACGTCACAGAGGGTTGGTCCAGTTCTTAGTCCTTAGAGATGCTGCCCTCATGTGGTCAGAAGTAGTATTGCTACATAGAGTGTCTTTAAAGAGACGACCAAACATTTCTGACTGACGTCTTGTTCAGGTGAAGTACAAGGATGCCAGCAGGAAGGAGGCGAGCAGCTGCCTGTACCATCATCTACCTGAAACTCTGGAGACCCAACATGCTAAAGAGGCTGCTGAGCTGCAGAGTCAGGTACTCTGGTACTCTGGTACTCAGGTACTCAGGTGCTCTGGTACTCTGGTACTCTGGTCCACGTTCCAGTGTCGTCTTTACCTGTTTCCAGATGTTTTAAGGGTCCTCTGTGTTCTCCAGGTGAAGTACAAGGAAGCTAGGAAGCACCTGAGCAGCAGCCTGTACTCACAGCTGCCTGAGACGGAGGAGACGAAGTTTGCTAAAGCTGTCATGGAGCTTCAGAGTGAGGTGGGAGGAGAACATCAGGTTGGTTTCAGGTAGGAGAACATCAGAAGTTCACCAGTGTTTCTGGGGTTGGTTCTGTGTTCCAGAGTAAATACAAGGAGAAAAGCAAACAGCAGATCAGCGACAGCGTTTTCCACCACATGGCCGAGACCACAGAGACGGAGTTCGTGAAGCAGGTGTCAGAACTTCAGAGTGAGGTGAGATAAAGAGCAGCTGAGGCTGAACCGGGTCGGTGCCAGCTGAGGCTGAACCGGGTCGGTCCCAGCTGAGGCTGAACCGGGTCGGTCCCAGCTGAGGCTGAACCGGGTCGGTCTCTGGCGGTTTATGAAACGGGCCCGTGTAGCTTCTGTCCATTTTGTATATTTCTCAAAATGTCATTCAAATGCACAAAAACCAGAGAAGGGGGAGGGGCTGCAGGTTCACTGGGCGCCATGGTTACCATGCCACTGAGCATGTGCAGATGCTTGGTCTCAGGTTCAAAGTAAAGGGTTGGTGATGTCATCAGGTGGTTCAGCTGCATCACTGTCTTTACTCTGATCTACGGTTGTAAAACTGAACATTATAGATTAATTTATTAATTTGTGTTTAAATGACCCCAGAGTCTCTATCTGTTAACGACTGTTGGTCTTTGTGTTTCTCTTCCAGTCAAAGTACAAGAAAGACGTTGAAGACCTGGCCAGCAGTCTGTACTCGCTGCTACCTGAAACTCTGGAGACTCAGTTTGTTAAAGAGATGGCAGAGACGCACAGCCAGGTGGGAAATTGGCTGAAACCCCCAAACCCCCCAAAACTGGCTGAAACCCCCAAACCTCTCAAAAACTGGCTGAAACCCAAAACCCCCCAAAAACTGGCTGAAACCCCAAACCCCCCAAAAAACTGGCTGAAACCCCCAAAAACTGGCTGAAACCCCCAAACCTCCCAAAAACTGGCTGAAACCCCCAAACCCCCAAAAACTGGCCGAAACCCCAAACCCCCCAAAAACTGGCTGAAACCCCCAAAAACTGGCTGAAAAAACTGTGAAACCCCCAACCCCCAAAAAAACTGGCTGAAACCCAAAACCCCCAAAAAACTGGCTGAAACCCAAAACCCCCAAAAAAAACTGGCTGAAAAACCTGAAACCCCCCAAAAAAACTGGCTGAAACCCCCCGAACCCCAAAAAACTGGCTGAAACCCCCCCCCGAACCCCCAAACCCCCAAAAGGCTGAAACCCCCCAAAAAACTGGCTGAAAACCCCTCAAACCCCCCAAAATCTGGCTGAAACCCCCAAACCCCCCAAAACTGGCTGAAAACCCCCAAAAACCTCTCAAAAACTGGCTGAAACCCCCAAACCCCACAAAAAACTGGCTGAAACCCAAAAACCCCAAAAAAACTGGCTGAAACCCCCAAAAACTGGCTAAAACCCCCAAACCCCCAAAAAAGTGGCCGAAACCCAAAAACCCCCAAAAAAAACTGGCTGAAACCCCCCGAACCCCCAAAAACTGGCTGAAAACCCCCCAAAAACTGGCTGAAAACCCCTCAAACCCCCCCAAAATCTGGCTGAAACCCCCAAACCCCCCAAAAAACTGGCTGAAACCCCTCAAACCCCCCCAAAAACTGGCTGAAACCCCCAAACCCCAAAAAAACTGGCTGAAAACCCCCCAAACCCCCCAAAACTGGCTGAAACCCCCAAACCCCCCAAAACTGGCTGAAACCCCCAAACCTCTCAAAAACTGGCTGAAACCCCCAAACCCCCCAAAAACTGGCTGAAACCCAAAAACCCCCAAAAAACTGGCTGAAACCCCCAAAAAACTGGCTGAAAACCCCAAAAAACTGGCTGATGAAACCCCCCGAACCCCCAAAACTGGCTGAAACCCCCCAAAAACTGGCTGAAACCCCTCAAACCCCCCAAAATCTGGCTGAAACCCCCAAACCCCCAAAAACTGGCTAAAAACCCCCAAACCTCTCAAAAAACTGGCTGAAACCCCCAAACCCCCCAAAAATGGCTGAAACTGAACCCCCCAAACCCCCCAAAATGGCTGGCTGATGAAACCCCCAAACCCCCAAAAAACTGGCTAAAACCCCAACCCCCCAAAATGGCTGAAACCCCCAAACCCCCCAAAAAACTGGCTAAAACCCCCAAACCCCCAAACTGAAACCCCCAAAACCCCCCAAAAAAAAACCCCCAAGTGGCCGAAACCCAAAAACCCCCAAAAAACTGGCTGAAAACCCCAAAAACTGTCCCAAACCCCCAAACCCATAGTCACCTGTAGATACCTGTCTGCAGCTGAAGTCCTGTCTGCTTGTACGTCTGTGCTGCTCAGTTCTATAGACTTTGATGTCCCGCCATCTTGTTTTTCTTCATCAGAACAAGTACAAGGAGGCCGGTAGGAAGGAGCTGCAGAAATCCCTCTACCATCTGCTGCCAGAGACCAAAGAAACTCAGCTCGCCAAAGAGCTGACGCACCTGTACAGCGAGGTAACTACACAGATAAACTCAGACCATCTTCCTCAGTGGTCTCTAAAATCAGGTTTGTGGTATTTGGTTGAACCCCTGAAGAAGTAAAGTCCCCTCGTCAACAACTGTTCTGTGTTGCAGAAAGCTTACAGGAAGGAAGGAAGGAAGGAAACCAGCTGCAGTCTGTTCGCTCAGATGCCCCAAACCATCGAGACCGTCTTCGCCAAGGAGCTCAGCAGGACACAGAGCGACGTGAGTCCACTGAAGGGACGCTGATGGAAGTCTACCCTAACCCCCCTAAACCCCTAATCCCTAACCCCTAACCCTCTAACCCCGAAACCCGAAAACCCGAACCCCTAACCCCGAACCCCTAAAACCCGAAAACCCCGAAACCTAACCGAACCCGAAACCCGAACTAACCCTAACCCCGAACCCCTAACCGCAACCGAACCCCGAACCCGGAACCCCGAACCCCTAACCCTAACCCGAACCCCGAACCCTGAACCCAACCCCTAAACCGAAACCCCTAACCCTAACCGAACCCTAACCCCCTAACCCTAACCCTAACCCTAAACCCTAACTAACCCTCTAAAACCCCTAACCCCTAACCCCTAACCCCTAACCTAACCCTCTAACCCCTAAACCCCTAAACCCTAACCCTAACCCTCCCCTAACCCCTAACCCTCTAACCCTAACCCTAACCCTCTAACCCCTAACCCTCTAACCCCCTAACCCCTAACCCCTAACCCCTAACCCTCTATCCCCAACCCCTAACCCTCTAACTCCATAACCCTCAAACTCCCTAATCCCTAACCCCTAACCCCCTCTGATCTGATCTGATGGTCTGATCTGATCTGATCTGATCTGATCTGATCTGATCTGATCTGATCTGATAGTCTGATCTGATCTGATCTGATCTGGTCTGATCTGATCTGATCTGATCTGGTCTAAACTGGTCTGATCTGGTCTGATGGTCTGATCTGGTCTAAACTGGTCTAAACTGGTCTGATCTGATGGTCTGATCTGATCTGGTCTGATCTGATCTGATCTGGTCTGATGGTCTGATGGTCTGACAGCTCCTCCCTGTCAGTAATGAGGGTAATGGTGGGTGTTGGGGCCCCTGGGGGCCCCAGACTGGGACTCCGGCCGGATGCTCTTCTGGTTTAGTTTCTCCTGACTGAGCAATGCAACGTTAACTGGAGCGTAAAACAACAACAACAGCTGCGAGCCGGGCCTCTGAAGGTCCGTCTGGAGGTTCAGACTTCTGTTTCTGTTTCTGACGACGACATCAGTCCGTTCAACTGAAAAGAAAAACAGAATTTTACACGACATGTGATGTAATATTGTAATAAAACAGAAAAGAGTTTCTACAGGAACCTTCTGTGTTGGAGCTGAATATTTTATGTTCAGCAACTTCAATTGTTATTTAATGTGCTATAAAAATAAACTTGTCTTGAGTGAATTTTATGTCCCTGATCAAATGAAAATATAGAAAACAACTAATGTATTCAAGCTAGGGGTGTGGTCTTTTGATCACCTGACCACATGCTGTATTATGGAACTACAGTCTCTAGTGGTTAAGAGAGGAACTGCAGTCTGTCGTCTGCTTTTTAGTCACTATTATAAAAGTATTCTGACTTCCTGTCCTCTTCTTCACGCAGAAGTTCTACAAGGAGCAGTACAACCGGGAGAAGGGGAAGTCCAGCTACACCAGCATGACCAGTCTGCCAGAGGTGGAACACGCCATGGAGGTCAACAAGAACCAGAGTGATGTAAGTCCATGAACAAACACAACATACGTGTGATGGAGGATGTTCACATGTGTTTAGGAAAGATGCTCCAAACCTTATTCAGCTGTAGCGTTCCTGCATGACCTTATGAACCCGTAATAACGTCCACGTCTGGTTCCAGGTGAACTACAGACGAGCTAAAGAAGATCTGCACCTTTACAGGCCGATAACCGACAGACCTGATATCCTCAACGCCACCAACGCTGCCAGACTGGCCAGTGATGTGAGTTCCTCACTGCGTATATCTACGTTTAACTGGAGGACCTGCAGATCTACTGTCAGATATCTACGTTTAACTGGAGGACCCGCAGATCTATTGTTATATATCTACGTTTAACTGGAGGACCTGCAGATCTACTGTTAGATATCTATGTTTAACTGGAGAACCTGTCTATGTCAGATATCTATATTTAAACTGGAGGAGCTGCAGATCTACTGTTAGATATCTATGTTTAACTGGAGGACCTGCAGATCTACTGTTATATATCTATGTTTAACTGGAGGACCTGCAGATCTACTGTTAGATATCTACGTTTAACTGGAGGAACTGCAGATCTACTGTCAGATATCTACGTTTAACTGGAGGACCTGCAGATCTACTGTTAGATATCTACGTTTAACTGGAGGACCTGCAGATCTACTGTCAGATATCTACGTTTAACTGGAGGACCTGCAGATCTACTGTCAGATATCTATGTTTAAACTGGAGGACCTGCAGATCTACTGTCAGATATCTACGTTTAACTGGAGAACCCGCAGATCTACTGTTATATATCTACGTTTAACTGGAAAACCTGCAGATCTACTGTTAGATATCTACGTTTAACTGGAGAACCTGCAGATCTACTGTTAGATATCTACGTTTAAACTGGAGGACCTGCAGATCTACTGTTAGATATCTACGTTTAAACTGGAGGACCTGCAGATCTACTGTTAGATATCTATGTTTAAACTGGAGGACCTGCAGATCTACTGTCAGATATCTACGTTTAAACTGGAGGACCTGCAGATCTACTGTTATATATCTATGTTTAACTGGAGGACCTGCAGATCTACTGTTATATATCTACGTTTAACTGGAGAACCTGCAGATCTACTGTTATATATCTATGTTTAACTGGAGGACCTGCAGATCTACTGTTAGATATCTACTTTTAACTGGAGAACCTGCAGATCTACTGTTAGATATCTATGTTCTAACTGGTGTACCTGCAGATCTACTGTCAGATATCTATGTTTAAACTGGAGGACCTGCAGATCTACTGTTATATATCTATGTTTAACTGGAGGACCTGCAGATCTACTGTTATATATCTACGTTTAACTGGAGAACCTGCAGATCTACTGTTATATATCTATGTTTAACTGGAGGACCTGCAGATCTACTGTTAGATATCTACTTTTAACTGGAGAACCTGCAGATCTACTGTTAGATATCTATGTTCTAACTGGTGTACCTGCAGATCTACTGTTAGATATCTATGTTTAAACTGGAGGACCTGCAGATCTACTGTTAGATATCTACGTTTAACTGGAGGACCTGCAGATCTACTGTTATATATCTATTTAAATGGAGGACAGATCTACTGAGATATCTATTTAAACTGGAGGACCTGCAGATCTACTGTTAGATATCTACGTTTAAACTGGAGGACCTGCAGATCTACTGTTAGATATCTACGTTTAAACTGGAGGACCTGCAGATCTACTGTCAGATATCTACGTTTAACTGGAGGACCTGCAGATCTACTGTCAGATATCTATATTTAAACTGGAGGACCTGCAGATCTACTGTTAGATATCTACGTTTAAACTGGAGGAGCTGCAGATCTACTGTTAGATATCTACGTTTAACTGGAGGACCTGCAGATCTACTGCCAGATATCTATGTTTAAACTGGAGGACCTGCAGATCTACTGTTAGATATCTATGTTTAAACTGGAGGACCTGCAGATCTAC